>PVJS01011328.1:0-45988 GCA_004027185.1 Glis glis | reverse complement strand
ACAAAGACCCTGTTCCAAAATAAAATAAAATAGGGCTGGTGGTGTAGCTTAGAGGTAAAATGCCCATGGGTTCAATTCCCAGTGCCACAAGAAACACACACACACACACACACACACACACACACACACACACACAAAACCCAAACTTGCAGAGCTTATAATTTTTTATAAAGTAATCATTATGTCTACAACATATTTTCCAAAACCCAAACTTGCAGAGCTTATAATTTTTTATAAAGTAATCATTATGTCTACAACATATTTTCCAAAAAGACTCATCAGGAGGTTTTGTTTTTAAAATTTTTAAATTATTACAACAAAATTAGCATGATTGATCAAGTGGGTGAGTAAGCTCAAGTCATTAAGTTACATTAGGCTAAAGATGTAGGTGACATTACAGTGTCATTCACTTTTCTCTGTTTAGTGGACATTGCGCACTAGATTTTGCTAGCAAAAAGGCAGGCTGAGTGTGAAAGCATGCGAACTCATCGTCATTTTGGGATCAATAAACTCATGCATTATTAATGGCAGAAAATAGCAACATCCTTACTTATTGAGAATAGAGGATACTGATTGTTAAATAGATCCATATTAATAGGTTAAATTGAATTGGCAGTCTGCCCTGCCACTTTCTGTGTAACGTGAACAAGTTATTTACCCTCTCTTTTTCTCAGATTTCCTCAGATGCGAAGGTGGAAACTTACAGAAATGAGTCTCTTATGTACCACTTCAAATGCTCCCAGGACATTCCCTACTCTTCTACCCCCACCATGATGAAAAGGCCTTGGCTAGATACTTGCCCATGCTACCCAGCCACACCTGCCCTCAATGTCAAATCACATGTCGTTCTTCTTGTGACTTCACTTCTTGATGCTCCAGTATGAGTCATCAATGGAAACCCTTTCATAGTCATACATACTCTATCCAGAAATTAGAGTATTAATACCCATGGAACCACCCTTGTACAATGGAGATGGAAGCCAATAAATAAATGTTTATTTTTCTTGTCCCCCAAGATAGTTCTGAGATGTAAAGTCTCAAAAAAATCTTACATATCAAGCACTTGTATCCCATAATTATTTTTACATTAATTTTATCTCCTACACTTGCTCCTATAGGTCCTAAGAATTGGGAAGGAAACATTTAGATGAGCTTTAGCCCAATTGATGCAGGAAACTAAGTTCTTCCTAGAACCTCTGTGAACTTGTAAGAGGACACAGAGCTCCATAGGAGACTATGGCCACGACACCTTGCTTTTTGTCCCATGATATACAGAGCAAATTCCCAGTCATTCTGACATATGTAACTCTGAGGTGATAAATAGGTGCTATCATGAGCTGCTGAGCTTGTGATGGCTTTGTTGGTCACTGATGACTTGGAATTCAACATCCTCAAAAGAAATCTGTAGTTAGGCAAAACACAGAAATGATGGTATCATATAGCATAGATACAAAAGTTACTTACAGATAGTGAGGTTGAGTTGCCAGAAACATCTTGATATAGTACTGAGAAAGAAGTCAGATGGTTCATAGAGGTAGGAAAGTTAGATTGGTTTAGAGAAATCACGCAAGATTATGTGTTTTGAGAAGACTCAGAAGATAAGAATATCACTAAGATAATATGCAATCCACTGCTATGTAGAACACCAGCATTTATATAAAATTCAGAAACAACTTTCTTTTGCAGGCTGGGCTTGACAGTAGGAGTTTCTACCATGGAGCTGGGGTGTCTGTAGAGATGATGAGATTTCAGAATAACAGAGACCAGGTGGCCGGATTTAATCATCTGGGTCCAAGCAGTTGTAATTACCATAATGAGCAACAAAATCAGAATATAATCAGAATGTCTTATACCAAAGGGGCCTGTGGTGATGGACAGAAGACCAAATTGTTGATTGATTTATAGTAAAAAGCAATAAAGAAGTAAAAATATTTAAGCCGGGCAAGGAGAAATTTAACATCAACTATTCCAAGGAAACACTGTAGTTCCTTATTCAGTTACCAACATCTAAACTAGTTTAAAGATCCAGATCTCATCAGAAGAATTTGAGATAAGTCCCAGATACTTCCCTACAAGGAATTAAACACTTACTAGAGTATTTGAACATAGGAGAAAGTGAAACACCCCACTTTTCTTTAGGAATTTCAGATACAAAATCTGAGCTGAAATTGATACTAGAGGACATAGAAAAACATTCATGATTTTCCAGCGATGGTGGGATGCACTTAAATAAACTGTATGAACAATGTGTAATGAGAGGGTATTGAATTGTGTGTTGATGTCAGTGTATTCAGGAGAATGTGACCCAGAGTTAAGGGAGAAAGGAAATTTTATTTATTTAGAAAAGAATGCTTGAGCCGGGCGTGGTGGCGCACTCTTATTATCCCAGTACTTTGGGAGGTGGAGACAGGAGGATCCGGGTTCGTGGCCAGCCTCAGCTCTCTCTCTCTCTCTCTTTCTCTCTCTCTCTCTCTCTCTCTACTTAGTGAGGCCCTCCGCAACTTCGTGAGACCTGGTTTCAAAATAAAGTATAAAAAAAATAGGGCCAGGGGTATAGCACGGAGGTAGAACACCCCTGGGTTCAATCCTTGGTACCGCAAAAAAAAAAAAAAAGAGAATGTTTGAACAACTACTATTTGCCAGGCTGTGGTACAGGCACTATTAACACACAAACACAGTAGCAAACAGGAAAGTATATGCTTGGAACTTTCACTCTTTTGGAAGATAGACAGGTAAGCAAATTTGCATATTTAAAAAATAAGCAAATACAAAATAAAAATCTCCTCCTGCAGAAGAATTCCTAAGTGGTATAAAGACACAGAATGCTTAGTAAGAAGCAGAGTATATATGTTTCCTCTGTCATTTTGGATTGAATAATCAGGAATGACCTAGAGGAGATGACAATGGTGAAGAACAGAAAATGTAAAGATTTCAAAGTGAACATAGTGTTCAGGATGCTGTGTCCATCTATGAAGGTGTCACTACCAATCCCAGTAATATGTATGGAGAGGAGTGGGTAGCAGGGTGGGACCCGGAGGGAAACACATCAAGTGCTGTAGGCATGTGTGTTTGAATCTTTTTGAACCTCACTATTATGTATAACTACAACGTATCAATAAAAGTATCATAAGAAAGAAAGAAAAGAAAGCTATTCAGTGATGCTAAAAGTAAGTTAAATAGGAGAATTCAGAAGAGGACATGTTACTCAGATAGTCATGGGCCAGATGGTAGAGGGTGTTTTAGTCCATAGAGAGGACACTGAATTATTCTAAATGCTTTGGAGACTGTAACAGATTTGGGTTAGGCCTGATTAGCACTTTTAAAAGTCTACATAGAATAGATTTGAAGGTAGGAGTGATGAGGAGGAAGTGGGAGGGGGAGGGAAAGGAAGCAGAGATGCAATGGGAGATGTTTCAGTGGTCTGGGGAGACGTGGTGACAACTGCAGAGAGCAGCACTGATGGATGCAGTAAGAGGAATGATCAGGTTCTGGATACACCGCAAAGTACCCTAGTGGCACTTGTGGATAGACAGAATCCAGGTTGTGAAGGGCAGAAGAAAAGCATGCATGACCAGAGAATTTTGTCATGAAAAAATAGTAAAATGTAATGGTACTGGATGTGGTGGCATGTGCCTATAATACTAGTACTTGGGAGGCTGAGACAGGAGGATAGCAGGTTCAAGGTCAGCCTCAACACTTAGTGAGACTCTGTTTCAAAATAAAAAGTAAAAAGGGCTGGAGGTGTATCTTGGGGTTGGAATACCCCAGGTTTAATCCACAGTACAAGAAGAAGAAGAAGAAAAAGAAGGAGGATGAGAAGGAGGAGGGAGAGGAGGAGGAGGAGGAGGAGGAGGAGGAGGAGGAGGAGGAGGAATGGTGAAGACCCTATAGAAGGTAACATATTTGGAGACACAGTCAGGAGTTCTTTTCCAAACACATTAAAATTTCAATGCCTTTGATAAGCAGACAATTAAATATGGAAATCTAGAGCCACTGGAGTGTCTGAGTTGGTGATATCACTTTGATGATCACAAAGAGAGAGATGGTATTTACAGCCAGGAGCCTTGATAAAATCACCCGAAGTGTGGGTGAAGAAGAAAAGTCACAAGGAATGTCAGTCATTAAATGTCAGAAAGAAGGGGAAGAGCCAGTAGAAAAGACTAAGGAAGAGCAGCAAGTGGGGTTGGGGGAAACAGGTTGGTAGGGGATACATAGATGAGCTTTGGGAAGTTAGCTTTCACCACAACATTAAGAGTTGGATACAGGTTACTAATGTTGGAATAAGATGTGGGTACAGTCTGTCTTTCAGCTAAAGATGATGTAAATAGAGTCACATCAGTGATAAGGTACGAAGGGATTAACAGGAATACTGACAACATAGAGATTCAACTAAATTCACCTACATGTTTTAGAATTTGTGCAATTCTGAGTATGATTTATGATATTCTAAGACCCTTACCAAAAATCAGGGCCTCAGTGGTTCTCTTCAAAACACAGGAATGTATTTTCTCTGCTCTATGAGGGTAATTTTACTTCTAAATATGTAAAGGGTCTTTATTGCTCAGAAGTAAATTAGGGTGAACTAATCCTGGTAGCATTTTTCTTTCTTGTAAACAATACTATATAAAAATTACATTGTGCCTCCTCTCAACAGACAGTTCCACTTGTTGTCAGAGGAAATCAAGACAAACAAAATGTGGTTGCTGTGGTTTAAGGCTGCACGAAAGAATTCCCACAATAGCTGTTTGCTAAAGGCAATGTTTTATAGTCTTAATTATAACACCACCGGAAAATCATGGAATATATACACAAATTCATTTACCTCATTTGTTTTTCACCCTTAGGTGCAATATTGTAAACAAGTGCATTTGAAATCTGAAACGGAGATTTATTTCACACCAGAGCTTATTTATTCCTAGTAAAATGGACTTCCTTCAAGCAGTATGTTATCATGGATAATACTCTGGCAAGCCAGAGTTTTAATTTCATTAAATGGCACATATTTTATGGCTCCAAATGTTTGTCGCCATTTGTTGCTGAAGAACCTAGTAATAATTGCGAGATGTGAACTTCTGATTACTGAGAGGGTATTTTGGTAAAGTAAGTAACTCACTAATTACCACCTCCATAAAAATTAATGCAAATGAACAAAACAAATATGCAAGAAAGCCATCACAATGCTATGTGTTATCACTAAGCAGAAGTCCAGTTGTCTCTGAGAAGTAAATATTCACTTATTTTGATTGGAGCCAAATAAACTGAATAAGGCATTTCATGATGGATATAATGAAATCTAACTAGAAGATCAGACAGGTGGATATGTGTTTTCCATCTCTTATTTCCATGTCTCTTTAGAAATCTAAAACAACCCTAGCATTATATATTGGATTCCTTATTGTCCAGATTTCAACTCAAGGAATACTAGCAGCAAGGATATGAATGCATTCGTGAAAGATTAACTTTCAGGGGCCAGGATTAATGTTCATGGAGAAAGGATGATGGTACCTCCACCAACTAACCCACTAAATGAAAGGTGCACAGTTTTCTCTGTGCTACATCCAATCTATGTCATACAACTCTAAGCAAGTCATGATTCCACTGAAACCAACCTCTTTTGGGAAAGGAGATGTGACTAGCTACCTCTCAAAGATATGTCCATCATCAAACTCCTTACATTTTATTGGATTCCATAATTCATTTGGGGGAGATGAATGAACTGATGAAATTATTTTATCTTCTGCCAACTTAAAAAATAAAATTAATAAGGTCACTAAAAGCATGTCTTTTTAAGCAATGTATCAAATGGTTGGAGGGATTTGTGATATCTGAGATTTCAGAAGTGTCTCCCAAGTCCTCAGAACTGACCTATCAAGGACGCTACTACCACTGACGGCACCCCTAAACCTACTGTGATGGTGGTCATACTGCTGTGCCTATATTAAGGACTTCAGGATCCTCCAGCCAGAAAGCACTGCTGCCATAAATGCCTCTCAGCACACAAAACCAGCACCCAACCTGGAGCACAATGACCACTGTTTTACAATGAGGAAGCCGGAGAGGAGAAACAGGTAGACTCTGCAGAAAGATCTCCAATCTCCATGACCTTGCCTATCAGCAGAAAACAGGCTAAAGGGCAGAAATAAGTCCCCTTTATCAGTTGAGCTTACCAAATTTCAAATAGGTGGGTCTTTGAGTGGGATTAATTAGCATCCAGAACCTTAGCTACAAAGGAGTATTAAAAAATGTGCTTCTTAGTTTTTTAACATCTGCATTAGAAAGACCTACTAGACGATTGATGTAATGCAGGAGGGAAAAAAAAAAGCAAACTGCAGTACCTATCACAAATGTAATTTAAAATCACATATAATTAATTTCAAATAAAGGTAATATGAAAATTCTTTGCATTGTAGATTGTATGAAGTCATATGATGAAAATATTGCCAAACCTTTCCAGATATCCATCTTTCTCTGAGGCTTTCCTGGATTTGATCTACAGTGTTTCTTCTAGTTCTTAAATCTTTAAAAAACAGTGTTTTGTATGTTACACTGATGACTTATTTTCTCACATTTCACAATAAGCATAAAGACAAGATATTCAGTCATATGTATTCAAACCAGTAGAGATGACAATATAGACCGGGGAAGCTGATTTTTATTTTGATTTGGTAAATAAGTTTTTTGGAGGTGTTTTGGTACTTACAGTAACAACAGTGATTCTGACTTTCCTAGACAATGGGATATTGCCATAGTCAGAAATTTTTCCTTTATATCAAATCATCTACTAAATTCATTTTTAGCATTTTCTTTGAAAATGTCAATATTAAATAAATTTCCCTTAAAATAGTATTAATCAACATTTAAAATGGTTTTATTTACTTATTTGACATCCTTAAATAACTGCGTCAAGGTTTTGATTTTTACTCACATTGTGTGTGTGTGTGTGTGTGTGTGTGTGTGTGTGTGTGCAGGCACGCACACGCATAGGCTTGAAATCAAACCCAGTATATACCCTTAGTCTTATCTGGTATTTTTAAATGAATATAAATTTAATTTTTATTTTCATTCTAATTATCAGCTAATCACTTGAATTTAATTTTGAATATGGCACTGACAATGATACCATAATATTTAAATATAGGCAAAGGTCTGGTGGGAATATACAAGAAAGGTAAATGTACTATTGCTCCAAGTGTTTTAAAAACTTGTAACTAGTAAAATGCAAGGAAAAAATGTATGGTTACCTTATTATTTTTTCTACTGGAAGAATGTGCATTTAAATAACAGAATCTGATGCAACATTTCCTATGCTTTCACTAAGGCTATTATGTAAGAATTTTAGGGTATCAGAGGAGTTCCTTCTTGCTACAGAGTCAAATGATTTGATCTTAGTTAAACAGGCTCAGAGCATATTTCTGTGGGAGGTATTGCTTTGGTTTTGCTTTACTTTGACCCCCCCATCTTTGGCCTCCTTCTTATGATTGTGAAAATCCACCTGATCTCCCAACATTTATGAGATCTGGTAGGAGGCAGAGTCCTTAAGCACCTGAGGACAGATGCTTACTAGTCCAGCTCTGTTTTTGTCTTCCTGGAAACTAGGTCATGAAAAAGTAAACTAAGCTAGGTCAATCTAATATGACTCCCAGGACACTGAATTTAAATGATGTAAGAAGCAGGGATGATGGAAGCTTCACTATGGCAGTAGCAGAAGTGTCCACAGCATCCAGGGGGCAGGGAGCAGCAGCAACCGGACCTGTGTTATTTAGGGTCCAGGGTTGTGGAAGAAGGCAGCTCTTCAGCCTGCTGTCCAGTGGCCTGGGCAGCGCTGTGCTCTCCAGATGGCACCTGTAGTCTAATTTGGTTTTTGTATCCAATAGTCTGGACTCTAAATGCCTACCCATTGCCTAAGCTTCATCCCCAAGACTTCATAGGCATTCTGGAAGTGTTTCATATCCCTCAATATATTCCTGCCTTTTAAAAAGTTAGAATAAAAGCAGTTTGAGTTTTTGCATTTGCAACTAAGAATCCCAACTAATATGGAAATGGATAAAATCAAAGTAGTGCATGAAACTCTGGCAAGTATAGACAATCATATTTTGTGGCTATGTTAGTTTCCTAGGGCTGCTGTAAAAAATAACCACAGACTTGGTTGCTTAAAACAACAGAAAGTTATGTATTCCCTCATAGCTATGGAGTCAGGCATCTGAAATCAAGGAATCTCTGAAGGCACCAGAACTTTTCCTTGCTTTGTCCAGTTTCTGATGGCGCCTGGTATTTCTTGGCATGTGGCAGCATAATTTCACTTTCTGCCATCGTTTTTTCTTGGCCTCAATGTCTCCATGCCCTTTTCTGTCTCTTATAAGGATACTCTCATTGGATTTAGAACTCACTCTAAATGAGTATGATCTCATTTCCACCCTATCTTAATTACTTCTGCAAAGGTCATATTTCCAAATAAGGTCACATTCTGAGGTTCCAGGCAGATTTGAATTTCTAGGGGGGATACTATATTCAGCCAACTACAAAGATTTTACTTAGTTTGACCTGAAGACTAAAAATCCACTTGTTGGGGGATGATAATCTGGTACTTCATAGCATATAGTGACAAAATAGCTAATTAAATGATCTCTGAAATGAAGGCAAGACTTTGGGAACTTTCAAAACATGAAGTGCATAAGGAGGTCAAGCACTGTGGAACAGAGTGGATGTCTGCTTAGCAGTGCATATCTTAATAAAAGAAAATCACAAGGTGAACTCTCCAAAGTACTTTTGGCTCACAGTACAGAGGAAATCTTGAGAGTAAAACTACTCTAAAGGAACCACAAACTTTCAATATCACAGAAGGGAGCTATCTCAAAATGAAAAAGCACACTCAACTTTATCCTCCCTGTTGACAAAGTTGGATATTAGGTGAACTCACAGGTGTTTCAAATTTTTATAAGAAGTCTATGGCACAGATAAGAAAAGAAGAAGCCAGAACTGGGACAGACACGAGGCTTAAATTTGTTTAATATCCTTGTTGCCTCAGCATCCATTTTGGGGCCTGAAATGTTAATTGAAACCCAGTCATCTTGGGCCTCCTCAAAACTATCCCCCAGTGGTTATTTGCAATACAGTCTGCTTTTTTTCTTATCTTTTGACTCCAAACTTGAGATATTCCACAGTTGTTAACCTTATGGTTAACACCACAATTGTGTAAATAAATTCTTGCTATTCTACAAACCCCAAGAGAAAGCCTCTGGACTCCCTTACTTCAACAGGTAGAAACCTACCAGGTGGGTGAGTCAACACAGTAGCATTAATATTGAGCAGATATGTAGTGGTAAGCAGTTCAGACAGCAGAACATCACAATTATCACCGTCATTTAATCCCCAGCGAACTTTGTGGCAAGCTCCTTGATCATACTGTTATGCTCAGGCCCTTTGTCTCGGAGAGACCACCAGAAGAACAAGCCATATGCAATCGCAGAAAAGCCTTTATTCAAGCTTAAGCTTGGGTGCCCGACATAAACTGACACAGCAGTTCAGTACGGGGACCCCGAGCACATGTTTGCTTCAGTTTTTTTATTTTTTAAACAAAGAGCCTCAGTTTCTCTCTGCTAATTGGACAGTCTCATGTGGGGTTTCTGTGACCTTTACAATGGTTGGTTATAGATACAGTTGATCATTACAGACTGGTTAGACATTTGCTGTTCTTGTACATTCTATATTGGAAGATGTTTTCCCTAACTTTCCAGACTGTCACAGTAATAGTAACCACAATAACCATTAATCTATAGAAGGCCATCTTGACCTCAGTCAGGAGGGTCCCAAGTAAGGACTTTTTTTTTTCCCAACAGATATTTGAGTCAGGGGGTTTTTACCAAGGGCATCTTGTTATTTTAGCAAAGGCCTGAGTCAGACTTGCTAGCAATTTTTCTTTAACTGTTTAAGTGCCTTTACAATACTATTAATATAGAATGTGCAATAAGACTATTTACTATATATTATATTTATATAGCTTTATATGTAATGCTTATGCAGCCTAAAATATTCAAGTGAGATATGCAGAATTCTGAAGTGAGTCACTTCAGTTAAGAATCATAATTTCTCACCGAATTACCAGAACTAAAGCCAGAATTAAGATGTCAGGTACTCACAAGGGAAGATCTAGAATGAAACCACACACCAATACTAAGAATACACCCCCTGACCTTCTTCAAAGGATCTTGCAAAGTTCACTATTGGTCCCTGATTTGGAATTGATTCTAATTCCTGGGAAAAATGACAAGGGGTTGTTGAGGATCGAAGTAAAATGCAATTTGGCCTGTATCACTCTCTTGGTATCACCAGTGGGGCACTGAACTCAATTTGTGTTTGGCTTTCCTACTTTTAGAGAGTATGGTTTATGTAAATGACATAAGCAGTTGGAAGACTCTTAAGTGAGATTACTATAAGAGAACCCAAGCTATTGTACTTCATTACCTCTAGGAAAATAGTAAATAAAAAGAAGATGGTATTACTAGAAAAGTCAAAGGGTTAAGTATCACTACCAAAGACTCTAAAGATGCAGAGCAATCATTTATATGACAGCCCATTTAGCTCCCTGATTTGACCACTTCCAAAGACAGATGGGCCTTTGAGAATGACTGAAATATCATGAGCTTAATTAGATGGGGTTTCTGGTTACAGCTGCTATTCCAGATGTGTAACGGTAGCAAATCAGTAGAGTAGAAAAGGACAGATAAAAGTTGATGTTTCCCCAATAGGATATAGTTTTAATAGTGTATCTTTCTGTCTCCTTTACAAGATGGACAGATAGTTTAAAGTAAAGATATACACCAATTTCTGGTTAATGTCAAATAGATTTTTTTCTGGAAATTGGAAGGAAGTAAAAGCTTTAAAAAATATGAAAGGATGAACAGCTCAGAAATAAATCTAAATTATGGGAATATTCCAAACTATGGGAATATACCTCACATGAACATTTATTAGGGGTTCCACTGCACACAACAGAGGAGACCATTAATATTTAGATGGTCAAAATTACCCAATCAGGAAATCAGTATGACTTACCTCTGTCACTCCAGTGCTTATTTACTGAACTTATAATACTAAGGAGATAGCATCTATACTCTATGTGCAATATTTTCATCTATTCCTTCTTTGTTGTATTCCTTGTCGTGGTCCTAAAAATTATGTTTTCTATGATCCCCTGAAAATCTGGCTCCAATTAGTGTGGGACAATGGGAAACACCTGTGGCAGATTGAGGGCAAGAGGAAAGAAAAAGCTAGAGGATTGCTCTCTTTCTCTGTTATCACCTCTGGGAGAATCCATTGTAGTGATCCATCATCTTTGTAGTTTCAGCTCCTGCTAGGAAAGCTGCAGTAGCAACTGCTCCCTGTCCATGGCCCTCCTACCCTAAGGGAAGTAGTGACTAAGACTTTGCTGCCTCATGGAAACTCTGAGTGGCTTTCAGCCTCTTCCTACACCTTTGTAATAACTTCCCTAAAGGCAATATAGGAGAACCTTTTATTTAACTCCCTCATATGCACTCTGCTTTGCTATTACTATTATTAGTATTAATATTTGTGGTACTGGGGATTGAACCCAAGGGCTTTCTACCACTGAGCTCTACCCCCAGCCCTTTTTATTTTTTTTAATTTTGTAACGGCTAGGTTACTCTACACTGACCTCAAACCTGCAATCCTTCTGTTTTAGCCTCCCAAGTGCTGGGATTACAGGCAAGTGCCACTTTGCCAGGCTGGACTCTGCTTTGCTAAATGGTTCCTGACAGACACCCAGCTTCTAAAGCCATAGAGGAAACAAGTGCTGGTTAGCCTCCATTGTTTCCATATCAATGGCTCTTATTTCCTCACCAAATCATTTCTGTGTTTGAGAAAGAGGTTGCCTAAATTCCCTGGTTTCTAATCTCCTTTCTAAATCTTATTCTTCAAATCTTTAAGCAGTCTGTGATGACCCAATACCTCTGCAATATGTTTATTTAAACAAAAGTCTATCAGAGTCCATTTCTGATGCTTGAAATTAAGGATACTGATTCATACAGAAACAAGACCCAGGAACTTGGCAGGTGTGCTGCCAGAAAAACCTTTCTAAAGAAAGTCTTTCCAGTCAACTGCAGAAAGGCCAGCAAGCTGAGACCCTCTGCAACCTCTGAACCAAGGGCTCTCTTTTGCTGGGCAATCTACAGCTGAGGGCTGAGCGTGGCAAGGGTGAGAGGGCTGGCCATGCCTGCCAAACGGGAGACGGGGCTACAGGCAGGTTTTTGAGCTCAAGCTTCCTGCTAGGCTACCTGAGACTTCTTCAGAGCCACGCCACGCCTGAAGCTCTAGCCACTTGTTCTTCCTTCCTTCTGGCTTTATGTAGGCATCAGATCTACTTCACATCCTGAAGATTTCACTCATCTACTCCTGGTCCTTTCCAGGCCTTAGTCCTATTAAATCTCTTGCTTTTTCTTGTACTTTTAACTCCCACTTACGTTCTGCTTTCTAGTAAACCAAAGCAATATGCTCTGTTAATAAACTGCTAGGAAAGAGAAGAGAATGTGAGGATGAATATGTGTACTGATTGGTTTAGAAGATGATGAAGATCCACAGAGGGAAGGAAAGATTTTTTTTCAGAGGCACACAATAGTGGAACTTTAATTTATTACTTTTGGATAGCAGGCACCAGGGATGAAACATCATTCAATGTTTGGCTCTGGTGAACCAATTAGCCAATACAATAGAAATGTATCCGGGATATAAGGAACTGAATGAATCAAACACAGTTTTCTAAACCTAAAAATCTATCTCACATGAATTTCTTCCTAATATCATTTTCTTCTTAAAACATGTAACTCTCAATAAGAAAAAAGAGAGATTGTGATGCATGCTCATAGACCCAGCTACTCAGGAGGCTGAAACAGAATGATTGCTTGAGTCCATGAGTTCAAAACTGGCCTGAGCAATATAGCAATACACCCCCATTTAAAAAAAAGGAAAAGAAATGAAAGGAAAATAGTTTCTTCCCTACCTCAATTACAGACTCCTATGAGTGTACCTAGCTCCCATTCCCCAGCAAAAATATAAATAAATTTGAAAAAAATGTTCTGTCACCGGGCATAGTGGCGCACGCTTGTAATCCCAGTACTTGGGAGGCTGAGAACGGAGGATCCGGGTTCGTGGCCAGCCTCAGCTACTTAGTGAGGCCCTCCGCAACTTAGTGAGACCTGGTTTCAAAATAAAGCATAAAAAATATGTAGTTCAGGGGTGTAGTTCGGAGGTAGAACTACCCTGGGTTCAATCCCCGGTACCACACACAAAAAAAAGTGTTCTGTCATCATAGTAAAATCTTTGTTGTTGATGGTAATATTTTAAAGTAACAACCTTTTCTTAATACTAGAAAAATAAAAGAAAATATAGTATTAGAAAAAAGAATGGAATCATTAACATTTTTACTTCCTGAGAAAATGTGAATATTTTATAAATATTAAGTAGAAAATTTCCAGAATTTTATTCCACGATTTTCTTATCCTCATTGAAGCAGCCAGTCTCTACTGTGTTCATTGTCACATGATAGGAAATAAACAGGTTTTCTAGACTTTCATTTTCATACATCTAGTCCCACATGGGGAGTGAAATAGTGTAGAACTTAGGTTAATGGTTTCAGAGAAATAATTTTAAAGAAAAGAAAATTATTTCTTATTGCCAAAGTTAAGCTGATTTTTGGCTGGAGGGAACCCAAGGGTCATAACGAGTTTAAAGTCCCTGATGATTCCTGAGAAAATAGTATAACATGAAGATCCTTTAACTGGTATCTGAGGAGATGGCAAAATCCTAAACAGATGGTGGGATACAGGAACAAAGAGCTCCTCATGAAGGACCAGGTCATGAAGGAACAAGTCCCCAGAAAAAAATAGCTCTATGGTTGAACTGAGCAGAGAAGGCTGAAGACCACCTTAGAGTTTTCCCAGGATAAGGAATGTTTCCCATGTTCTAGTAGAAGAAGCAATTGGAAATAAACACCTGCATCGGGATCTGAGACCCCTAGATGAGTGTATGGATTGCTAACAGATTTTGCTAAAAATCAAAGATGATATATTTCTTATAGGTAAACATAATGAAATTCATTAGAAATGTTAACCCAATTGAAAGCATTTTATCAATTCAAATTTATGTCATAAACCCAGTAATCTAATTTTAAGATCTAATTTGATGTTCTTCTACATAAATTATTAGAAGTATTCTCAATAACAAGGAAATACTGAATAATTATAAATTGCTATTGCATGTGTTAAAGAAATGAGCATGATTTTGAAAAACTTCCCAAGTAGAAAGAAGATGGGCTTTAGATTCTGACATCTTAGTATGACTCTAGGATTAGTTAATAATTAGCTGAATTTAGTTTCTAACCTACAAAACTCCTTCTGGACTTATAAGATTAAAAGCAATGTATATAAACTATCTAACAGTCCATTTAAAAAAATCATATCTAACAACATTCTTTTAATACATTGATGCTAGCAACCAGAAGAGGCTAGGTCAGACAATGTTAACAGCTGCCTCCTAGAAGGCTCAGCACCACATTTACTTTTTTGAAATTGTGTGGCCCACAATTTGTTCTTAAACATGGAATATTCAAAACCTGATTTTTCAGTATACTAAGAATTCATCTGCTTCTTAAATTTTGGCCTAAAGAGAAAGCTTATAAAATGAATTTGAAAATACAGAAAATGATTTAATTAGTGGACGGTGATAATAGCTTTCAGAAACTACCATGCTTGCTTGTATCCCCCAGTAGTATATTTTCTATCTCAAAAAGAAAGAACTTCATAGAAACTCAAACCAAGAAGTCCTTATTTTCTACTTGAATGTGTTCCCTTTTTACATGGAGTATGATCAGAAAAGTCATTACAGTATTTTGATTTTAAGCAGTTGATTGGACATCAATAATTATAGATTAATTATCCAAACTAGCATGTGAATCTGTTCACATTCTGATTATACTATTATAGGGGCAACCACAATTAATGTCAATCGCTCTTGCTTTACAATCTGAGAAGCAGCAATTTATACTTTTTCTTTATATTTTTAATGGGTGCAGTTAATTTTTCTACCCTTGAAATAAAATTATTTAGGATGTCCCTAAAATTGTGAAGATTGATTTACAACTTCTACCTCCAAATACCCTACTAATTTATAAAAACAAAAAAGGGTAAAATTCACAAAGATAAGGAAAAAAGTGAGAAAAATAAAGCAGACAAATTGTAATTGATGTGCCCACTCTGATAAATTTAAAGCCCAAGAGAGCAACACACAAATCAATACACAGGCTAATATCCTTTAGAAGTCCAAAAGATTAAGTTGAATTGGAAAGACCTAAAATAACTATGAAATTAGGAATAGTTTGAAGATAAAAATAAGAGGACTTAATATCCTAAGAGCAGCAAAAGAAGTTACTGTGACTCTGAAACAAACACAGAAGACTGCTAATGGAGGAACACTCAAAGAGCAAAAGGGAGACTTGAGAAGTTAGACATATATTCATAAAAATGAAAAATCTTCACAAGGGTATATAAATTAAAAGATAAACTAGGAAATCAAAGATAAAAGAGTTAGCAGGAGATTCAATGATAACAATAATGATAACTTAAAAGCAAAACAAAAGAAACAAAGGGAAAAACTATCAAATAAATAATAAAAAGAAATATCACAGAACTAAAGGAACTGGGCTTCCACATATAAAGGAACATTTTACGGTATAGCACAATGTATGGAAAAGATCCATCAAAGCATTTCATGGGACTTGAGAATATAATTGGGCTTCTGAATTTTCTGGTTCTACAACCTGAATTCAACCAATCATGGACCAAAAATATTTTGAAAACAATTGCATCTGCACAGAACTTGTACAAACTTCTTTTTCTTATCCATCTTTCCCTAGTCGATGTAGCATGACTATTTTCATAGAATTTACATTGTGTTAATTATTAGAAGTAATTTAGGGATGACTTAAAGAATGTGGGAGGATGTACATGGGTTATATACAGATATTATATTAGGTATTGAACATCTGTGGATTTTTGTATGGGAGGGAAGTTCCTGGAACCAATACTCCATAAATATACCAAAGAAAGACTATACTAAGTTCAAAGAAATGAGAAGAAGGGAAGGAGGGAGAAAGAGAGAGAGGGAGGGAGGGAGAGAGAAAGAGAGAATTACCAAGGTTCAGAAATCAGATTGGTTTTAGACTTCTCAATGACCATACTGAAGGTTAGAAGACAAAGATGAATCACCATCAAGTTTTAGGGAAAAGCTAATTCCATCACAGAATTTTAGGCATCATTAAATTCTTACATTTGAATGTTGAAATATATATTTTCAGATCATCGGTGTATCAAAAATTATTTCCTAAATCAGTTCTCAGAAAGTAACTTGAATATATACTCTAGCAAAATAAAAAATTAGATCAAGAAAAAGGAAAATCCAGACCCGGGTGCAGTGGTACATGCCTATGTTATCCCAGCTACTCAGGAGGCTAAGGCAGGAGGTGTTGCCCAGTGGACTCATACAATGGACAGATTAGAAGAGACGGAGGCAAGATCCAGGACTGATAGCCAAGACAAAGATAAAATTGATTAGTGAACTTGATTTTTTAAAGTGCTAAGAGACTTATATTTGTGAAATAAATTCTGATACATACATTAAAATAACTGAGTAATTACAAAGAGAGAATTTGAGATAAATTTTGAAATCAAAGAATAAAGATGTAGAAGAAAAGAAATGAACTCGTTGCCTTGCACAGAGTAAATGCTAAAGAAAAGTCTGTTGTTATTGTCATCTATGACATTGCTCCTCTGTTAATTTTTTCATATCATAATAACACATGAATAGTGACATTAAAGAATCATGTGTAGCTTCAGAGGGTAGGGGAGGCAAGAGCATATGGTAATGTTAAGTATAGTAGAGCTAAACAACATCACTCTTAGTAGGAAGCAAACATAACATATGAAGATGTAAATAAGGAATAGCAATATATACTCATCCAAAAGTAAATGCTGAAAATGTAAATGCTGACAGGTATAAGCTAAGAAAGTGAGATGAAGGTAGGTGGAGAGGAAGGAATTGCTGAAGGCATGCTGGGAGGAGAACGATTAGAGAACACTGCCTTTTGTAAAGTATTGCTTTCATATACATGGAAATACAAATTAAAAATTGTAATTAAAACAATTGAAAATACAAGCTAAGACAATCCCACATGCACAACTAAAGGCCTGGAACATGCATGTGCCTGCCACAGATGGACCCTCCTGTGGATTCCATCCCCTCTCACCCATTCAGAGGGTCTGTATACACATCAGCAGCATTTCATGCCTTCATGGCCAAGAGCGCTTCTAAGTGCTCTTCTAAGTGATACTCTTTCTTTAGATTTGTTAATACATTAGTCATGTTACAGAAAATCTTCCAGGTGAGGAAGTCATTCTGTCTCTAACAGGGGTAAGTTTTATAATTCTGTGCTCTAATCCCTAAGTGGCAATTTTCGTACTTTAATTTTCTTTTTTTTAAATTTGGTGCATTGCAATTATAGATCATATCAAGGTATAGTAATAGAAACATACATGCATACAACGTTTGAAGCACTTCCCTCCAAGGTCCACCCCTTCCTCTTATTTTACATAATAGAAATAATATTTTGCAGCTATTATTCCCTCCTCTTCTTCCTCCCTGTACATGTCTTTGAAATTGGGATTGGTAATTTTGCATACATACGTGGCATTATTTCAACTGTTACACTTTATGTCTTCATTCTCCCTCCTCCCTTCTCTAAACCCCCTCAGTCACTACATTAGAGTCTCTGCTCTTTTACCTGATGTTTCCCTTATTTCCAAAATTCTAACTTCCACATATAAGAGAAAACATACCTCTATTCATTTTTGAGGACTGGCAAATCTTGCTTAGTATAATATTCTTGAGTTCCATACATTTTCCAGAAAATGACAAGATTTTCTTCTTTTTTATGGTTGAGTAAAATTCTATTGTGTGTATATACCATAGTTTTGTGGTCCATTCATCTGTTGATGGACACCTAGACTGGTTTCATAATTTGACTATTGTAAATTGTGCTACTATGAACATGAATATGCATGTATCGCTATAACATTCTGATTTCAATTCCTTTGGAAAGATCCCCAGGAATGCTATCTCCGGGTCATATGGTAGTTCCATTCCCAATCTTTGGGGAAACCTCCACAATGATCTCCTTAGTGGAAAACTTTAACCTTCTAATTTGATTCACTTAATTTCAAATACCTAGAATGTGTTTTTCTCTAACTCCTCAAAACTAGAAACTAACAAAACCTGATTTAAAAGTTAAACCCTTACTTCTCATTACTTACTCCTTAACAGCATGTTTTAAACACATTAAAAGTTGCTTAATTATCTACACATGTGCAATTGATTCCACTTTTATGTTTTCCTTTCCTAATTATGTTATGAGTAATGTGAGTTCAATGACTTAGCATCTGTATTTTTTGAGGACCCTTACAGTGTATATTCTCTGTTCATAATTGAAATTAATTGGAAAAATTTATTTTAAGTATATTTCTATGGATGTCTGATGAATGCTTAATACATTGAATTGGCAACAGATAGTATTAAATTATTCTGCAATTTATTTATCTGCAAAATGTCATTTCTCTTATACCAATAAATAGTGTAAAAATAGTGACTGATGAGGTCTATTGAAACATAGCATGTTAAGAACTAAATTTAACTTTATAGCTTAATTAATTATTGACCTTATTCAAAGGGCAGTAAATACAATCACTATGAATATATAGTAAGACAGATTCTGTATTTTTGGCTAGCTCAGTCAGTTCTGAAGGTACCAACAGGAAAAAACTTACACAAATTGATGATTTCACCCTTTCACCCTTCGTGGAACTGGACACGCCATATCTCTTTTCAGGGATAATCCTCACTTTGTAGAATTTCTTGGCAAGTGCAGACCAAATATATTATCACTGGTTTTATCTATGAACAAGCTTTAAGGGTAACACTAACATGATATTACCCTCAAATCTAGATGAATGGCATTATATGTTGTCATTGAGATTTTAGGAACATTTTAAGAATACATAAAGAATTTGTCGACTGGGTATAGTCCATAGGCGGGCACCCACATGGAAACACACACATACACACACACACACACACACACACACACACACACACACACATTTGTTTTTTGGGTTTTTTTTGTTTGTTTGTTTGGTTTATTTTTTTTTTGGTGCTGAGGATCAAACCCCAGGGTTTTGCAAATGTTAGGCAAGCACTCCATCACTGAGCTATGTCCCCAGTAGTTCTTATTTTTTTTACAATATACAACTACTCCATATGAAAATGTGACATTAATAAATTAAAATATCCATTTAGCATTTAGTAATTTAAAATTTTGATAGCATATTTAGTCTTTGATTGGAAGTATGCTTTGGGTTAAGTGATTCTCTTATCCCTTCCAAGGTAAATTGAGAAGATCACTATTTCTTTAGTTCAAACTCAATTTTAATATATCTAGTAGTTAGAAGTAAAGTTGTTGTTGTTGTTGGTGGTGGTGGTGGTAGTGACTTTTGAGCATCAGTATAGAAATCCTAGTTACCTATCAATGAGTGATTGGAAGAAACAAAAAACTAAAAGAAGAAACACTAAGTATCATGTGATAAAATCCTTCCAAAATGAGAAAGTCTCTTAAAACATGGTTTTTCAATCTGAACCTAATAATTTCAGGAGAATGGCAGCTTCAAATTTGTATATGTTTGATCTGGTTGAATCAGGCTCTTCCATAAGTGGGACTGTAGTTTACACTCCTTGACCTTAGTTCTTCCTTCTGCTTTCAAATAAAAGTCCTCCCAATACTTAAATATTGTTCTGATCTTGCCGGTCTTCTCTTCTGTAGTATAAATATTCTCAATTTCTCATTTGTTCCCTTGCAAGGCAAGATCTCTTTATTCTTTGCCAAAATGGAAGTCTGATTCTGGAAGTTCTGAGTGTCAACGCTTTCTCTTTAAAAATAAAGTTCCCAGGAAGGAACAGAGTATTTGAAAAGTGGGACTCTACTCATCCATACTATTGAGTTTCAAGATTTTAAAGCTCTCTTTCCCTAAGAAGTAAGAAAGACACTTAATGTAATGAATTTGCCTGACTATTGGTAGGTTTGGACTAGAACCTCAGAATCTGAATATCTGAGAAAATTCCAAAGAATTCTGACTTGAATTATGTACACATCACAGTGAAAGCCATAATCTAGATTTTTATTAACAAAAATTATATCACAACATTATTTTATCATTATTGGCTCCCACTGAGCTATAAAGTAAACTAATTCTGAGATTCTAGTTAGTCAAAATATCCCAGTCCTATACTTCTGCAGTTGATCATTTTATTATAAATTTAGATTTTAAAGGTTCACCTGTTAAGATTTCTACTAATTTGGATCTACAAGTTAAAGCTATTGGGTAAAACTCTTGAACCTTGATTCTACCACCTGAATCATTAGTTTCCCATGCCAGTATTGTGTCACTAAAAACTGGATAAATGTTCCTCTTTCAAGTCAAATATTAAAATGAATAGGCTAAATAGAGAATCTTAAGGCATGCCACAAGATACATCCTTCCAAGGTGACAATCACTTATTAATCAACACACTTGGGGCCATCTGTGCATCATTGAACTGATCTATTAGTTAACACATCTTTCTATATCTTATCTATAACCATGTCATACCCAAGGGAATTTTCCAAGTGCTTTACTGGAATTCTGAGATGCTATGACTAATATAGCTCACTCTAAGATCTAACAGGGATGGTTCTGGTAAGGAAAGTGGTAGGGATTCATTGAGTCTTTAGGCTTTCAAAATGCATCACTTTATTTATGACCACCTTCTGAGATTGCCTTTTTATGAGCCACAGATAAGCATACAAAGGTTTGTGAAAGGTATGTAGATGATGTCACAAACCAGTAGCAAGAGGTTCAAGTGTTTTTTTTCATATTTCATCACTTACCAGCCCTCTGATATCAAGCAAATTTCTTAATATCTCTGCAATTCACATACTTCAAGATGCATACTCAACTGTGCCTCAGTCAAGTTGTCTGAGTCTTTCAGTGCCTCTGCATCTTCAGGTCCCCAACCCCAGAGATTGACATAAAATAAATAAGTAGCTGCTACATAACAGTCTCATTACATCTCACGGTCCAAAAGTTGGTCCTATGGCCATATCTCACTGTACAGAAAGCTAAAAGGCATATTTTTTATTCTATGTGCCCACATACCCAATTAAAAATTGAATATTCTATTACTATGGGATAAAGAGAATGGATTTGATGAATCAACTCTGAATCTCTGCTACTAATACCCTATAAATATACAAACAAATTAGTTAATTTTCATGTACTTTACTTTTTAGAAGTCCTATTAATTATTAACATGGGTACATTATGTATTGATTAAAATATGTTCTATATATGCCTTAAGATTTAACACACTCATGTATGTATTTAATAATCAGTTAACATTAATAAAATGTTACAGACATCACACAAGACAGTAGTGTTTCAACAATCAATACAAGACATGGTCCCTGTCCTTAAGGAACTCAAAATATTGTGAAGGAGATAGAATATTGAACAAATATAATGTAATAATTTTCATTATAAAATTATGTACAGAAGGATCTGAGAGAAGACTAAGATTAATTTAACTAAGCCTTTGAGATCTTAGAAAGGCTTCAGAAAGGTAATATTTAAACTGAATTTTGAAGGAAAAATGAATTTCTTATCAGATAAAACACTGAGTGGAAAAAGTACTCTGGGTTAAGACAATAATATATGCTAAGGTTTAGAGAGGGGAAAAAACTATATGCAGTTAGAGTGTCAGTGCAGGATTTTATGTAACTACAATGGATAACTGATAAGAGTAGAGTGGAGGGAAACCAGACTGCAGTTAAGAGCCATTCCAAACCCATCCAACAGGAACAAAAGGCATTGCTGACTCTAGAGGTAATGATAAGATCTACAGAGAGTCTCTTATTTGGTCATTGTTGGCAGCATGAATGAAACATTGGAAACAGGGAAATAGGAGGGGCCAGGTAGTTACTAAACCATTAGTAATTCAAGTGAAAAATGAGACCATCAGTAAAGCAAAGGGAGAAAATGAAAATGGGCCACAAAAGTCATTGATCCTCTTATTAGTTCCTTATTTATCACTAACTTCAAAAACTCTCTTTACTGCTGATTTTGTTCTTTGCAGTCCTCAAATCATTCTTTCTGATCAGCACCATATAGAGACTTAATAGATGTTATACAGTTTCCAATTTTCCCATCATTTTTTATTCCATTTCCTCTAAAAAATAGCATTGCTCCATCTCCTGATTTTTTTCTTTTGCTTAAGACAATAATAGCTCAACAATAAAAATTATCAAAGTTAATCACATTTCAAGTAGTATGTCCAGAGCTACACATAGATTATTTCATTTTATCTCCACTGTACCTATGCTGATAGTTGCTATTATTAAGAGAGATTAAATATTTTTTCCTAAGTATCAGTTGGAAAGTAATGGAGTTTAGATACAAAACCAAGTCTACCCATCAAGAAGTAAAGGTACCCTGAACCACCACTCCATTCCTATAAAGGTTCTGTGTAGATATTTTGCTTATTTACTAATGAATAACAGACATCAGACCCTTCTGTTTGAGTTTTTTTTTGATAAGTTATTCACTTGTTTGTGCCTTTCTCATTGTGTGTGTGGAAGGGGGTGCAGGGGGAGGAAAGTCTCTGTTGTTCAAAATAACTTCTCTTACACATCAAGAAGGATTGCCAAGAGGAAATCCATTTCTTCTCTTCAAGAATGAAAGTCTACATGAAATAAGGTATTAGTACACCTTAAAAAGAGGACAGTGCATCTGTGCACAGACACACAGCCCACCTGATCCAAAGCATTTCCAATGAAGGCCACTTCCTGGCTTATGTTAAATTGCATGGAATCCCACTCTCTTCCTCTGTTTCCTTAATCTCCCTGCACCAGTTTTCAATCTCACCCCAAACACATAGCTTAGTAGTAACTAAGACTTTTACAATATTATTAGTTGCTTTCAACTTTCTGAAATGTCGTTTGTTAACAACAAATAAAATTTGGCTTTCTAAAACAGATTATTACAGACCATAATTTGATAATTCTATCAAAATTATAATTATAGCACTAATATGTGTTTATATCACCTAAAGTAACAATTAAATGATCATTTAGATGATAACAACTACAATTATTTTTTAAAAATTACTTGTTCAGTTTTCTTTTTTTTTTTTTTTTTTTGTAGTACCAGGGATTCAACCCAGGGGCATTCTACCTCTTACCTCCAAGTTACACCCCCGGCCCTATTTTTTTATACTTTATTTTGAAACCGGGTCTCACGAAGTTGCGGACGGCCTCACTAAGTAGAGAGAGAGAGAGAGACAGGCAGAGAGAGAGAGAGCGAGAGAGAGCGAGCGAGCTGAGGCTGGCTGCGAACCCGGATCCTCCAGTCTCTGCCTCCCAAAGTACTGGGATTACAAGTGTGCGCCACCACGCCCGGCCTACTTGTTCAATTTTCATAGCTGACAGAAACTTTGTCTTCTACCACTCATTTCTTTTTCTTTAGAAAAACTATGGCAAAGATAGTTAAAAACAAAAAATTTTTGGAGTCAGAAAGACCTGGTTTCAAGTAAAAAGTCCTAACACTTATCAGTTGTATGACAAGGTGCAGGGCACTTGATCTCTGGATATTTAGTTTCCTCATCTGAAGTACAGAGGATACTACCTGTATTTTCGGGTGGGAATGAATGAGGTATTATACATTAAATACCTAAGATAATACCTGAAGGCAGCTAATCTTCAATTTATTTTAAATACAGATTTGAATCAGCAGGGAAACTCTTAGTGATCATCTAATTCAACGTACTTATTTAACAAATGAGGCAATTCAGGCCCAAAAACGTGAAGTGATTTGCCCGAAGTAACACAATGAATGTGACATAGCAGAGCCAAGATCCTATATCACCTTATTTCAGTTTAGATTTCACCCTGTATTTCATACTATTTTAACCAGAGGAGAAACGACTTTCAAATTCCATGCAAAATCACATATGGAAAGTGTTTTACACCAAGCAGGAAAGAATTAAAACTAAATGGTATGGTGAGAGAACATTACTATAGAATTCAAATGCACTACTCTGTTGATAAAAAGAAAATTGGGCTTTTGAAATCTATTTATCTGTCCTAGACCATAAGAGCACAGCTTTTTAAAGTGAAATGAGAACAAGAGGGAAAACACTGATGTAAAAGAAATTGAGTTCAAGGAAATCTGCTTAACTCTGCTTGATTCATGATAATAGAAAAATAGAGACTTTGAAACAGTAAAATGAGGGTATTGAAAATAGCACTTTAAAGTTCATATATATATATATATAAAGTTCATATATATATATATATATGTAGTGTTATATATAGTGTTATATATATATATGTGTGTGTGTGTGTGTGTGTGTGTGTATATATATATACTGAAACAAATGAAAGTAGAAAAAATATATTGAGCTACTTTGCATAACAAATAGCTCTGATACTGATAATAATAGCTACACTATATTGCCCAAAGATTATATATTGAACATTGTATTAATAATTAACATGTAATCCTAAAGATAAATACTTTAGAAATCTTCTAGCAGATTGAAATACTGGAAATGGTGACAAAGATTTTTGAAGTTGCAAACCCAGTAACAAACATTCTGAAGCCCAGCTCTTCTCTCTCATAGTGCTTGCTGCCAAATCCAAAACAAATACCCTCCACCCCAATTCAAACCTGTAAATGAGTAGAGGAGCAATACTATGATGTTGCTTTTGTTTTTCAGTCCTGTTAATCTCTTTATTGACCTGAAACCCTCCTTTTGCTGTCTATTCATTATGAAACAGCCACTGTGTCAAGGAAGAGGGGACACAGCATAACCAGAAAACACTGGCAGCACCTCTTTGCATCTATATTCAAAAGCCTCAATTTACATAAGGAGACAGTGAGGTTTGTATTGGTTTTACTAGACCCCTCTCCTCAATCCTATTGCCAGACTAAGGTTCTCTGAGAAGAAATGGGACAAAGGAGTGGGAAAGGCAATCAGGAGAATTTGAATGTAACTGAGAACCATACACCCTGACTCTTACCCTAAACCAAGACCTAACGTGGAATCCCGTTAAGTTTACCAATGCATCTGAGAGAACAGAGCTTTGCCTAGAATTCTGAGTTAAAGACAAGAAATATAAAGCCATGTAGAAAAGGCCGGGTGTGCAGAATGTACTCTGGGAATTCTGGGAGCTAGCTACAGTCTCATGCTCACCCTAGCTCTGACATCGTCCTCTGCAAGAAAGGAGAGCAGCTATGTGAGGCGGCTGATGAAAGCTGATAGCCCCTGGGGGCTCCAGTGAGTGGCACAGGGCAGGTGAAACTTGCTTATGCCTTCTGGGGGTTACAGATTTGACTTAGCTTAAGCCCGAAGTGATTTATAAAATCCAGAAATGACTTATAAAATATGACATTTACCAGATTACTTTTTCCTGCCAGCATGCAGAATGCGATCATGAGATAGAAATTACATTTCATTTTGTAGAAATAAAAAAAATGTTTCCTTTCTTAGGATACTTCATTTGCAATTTTGAAAATGCATGAAATAAGTCATAAAATTAAAGAACTAATATTTCAAATAAAATAACCTAATAGAGTTCTTGACCACAGGACTGTTTAAACTGGGCACTCTTTCCTATTTTTAAAGAACTGAGTTATCCGTATACCGCAGCTTATTCATATTGGAGAGACTATAATAGTTAAATCATATGAAAATTAATACTATAAGAATGCCAAGGCTATTTGTTCTACATGTAAAATAATGAACACGTCGTGTTTCCAGTCTTTGCCATTATAATGTTATTATACAACCATTAAATTGAAGTTCTTATTTCACTGCTAAAACAACTGATCAATATCCATTTCCATTCTCTGATGGTTGGAGCCAAGATGAGATTATATCGTAAATGAGCCACAGGCAAGGTAATGATCCTATCGCATTGATATATTTAAAGGAATTGCCTGAAGCTTCTAATTTCCTTAAGGGATGGCACAATTATCAACAAAGTGCTCTATGTAGGTGAAAAACCCTGCTTTAATACTCTCTGCTCCATGTAACATTATACTAACACTTGAGATGGAATACTGGGAGAATAAATTGTCCTACAGAATTACACCCTGCTACTTTCTCTGGAACTAACCCAATTGAGAAGGCTTCATTGTAAGTCAAGCAAGCTCATGCTCTAATGAGCAGGGTAAGATGTTAGCCCTGTAAGACTCAGTTACTGATGGTTTCTGTGTTTGCGCTCTCTGAAATAAATTTCTTATTAGCAATGGTGTGTGATTTACTGAAGATATACATAAAGAGCTTGATTTCTATTCTAGGAAAGGGGTGCCTAGAAATTCCTTTATATAAGCTGGACAGAAGCAGATTGCTGAAGAAAAAAACGGGATAATTTTCTGCACTTTTGATCCAGAGGGAGAAAAACGAATGCATACCTTTAAAGATTTATATAATATACTTTGATTAAAATAGATGGCATAAAGTATACTATACATAAAAATATGTATTATGTATAAAAGTATATATTTGTAATTTCAGGAAAAATATGTCTGATGTATTAATGCTTTATTAGCAACATTTTTTTGTATTAAATACCAGCTGCAGGTCACACACTTTAACACAATAGTGAAAAACAGTTGTGTAGTTATTGAAGCTGCCCACCTCCTTTGCCCCTGTCATTTGGTAGGGCTTTGTTATTGACTGAATTCTATCCTCCCAGATTTTATATATTGAAATCTTATCCTCCACTACGTCTACACATGACTTCATGTGGACTAAGATCTTTAAAGAGCTTATTATGTTTTAGAAAGGTCATCGTACAATGGTCTTTAATCTAACATGACTGGTGTCTTTATAGGAAGAGGAGACTAGAGCTTGGCAAGGTACTGCATGCCTGTAATCCCAGTACTTGGGAGGCTGAGACAGGAGGATCACAGGTTCAAGGCCAGCCTCTGCAACATAGTGAGGCTCTTACGCAATTTATTAAGACCCTTTTTCAAAATAAAAAATAAAATAGGGCTAGGGGTGTAGCTCAGAGGTAGAGCACACCTGGGTTCAATCCCCAGTACAAAAAAAAAAAAAAGAAAAGAGGAAACTAGAGCATAGACCCACAAGGAAGGAAGATGGTGTGAAAACACAGGAAGAGGACACCCATCTGCAAACCAAGGGGAGAGACCTCAGAAGAAACAAGCTTGCCAACATCTTGATCTTGGACTTCCAGCCTAAAAGATCAGAAGAAAATACACTTCTGTGGTATGATGTTTTGGCAACCCTAGCACACTACTTCTGTCCATGTGAGCGAGGAGCATATACTTGCTGATTTGTCCGGCATACTTTTCCCTTGCACATTGGCAGTATTCGTGTGCCCCCAATACTGGCAATATTCCAGGTAACAGCTATCTCATCATCCTTGGTTCTAGAGGGGGTATAATACATAATCTAGACACAGTGGCTAGCAATGGGCATGGTATAAGCTAAAAATAAGTCCTTGTGGTTCAAGTTTCAGTGACTTAATGGATGTACTATGCAGCATAGCCTAATCTATGACTGCTGCCTTCTGGGCTCAGGGATTAAGATTTTACAAATCCTTGGAAATTACATAACTATATTTATAATCAGACTGTGGAGGGAAAGTATAACCTTATAATTATACAGTACAAACACTTTTGCATCAAAGCTCTTATGTGATCCAAATCCCAGTCATTTTGGAGACAGAAATTATAAACAATATTTTTCTAATCTAGTGAGGAATTACCTCAAAGAAAGGTGATTGACATGGCCAGACCACTGCAGTAGAGTATGACAAAGCAAGGGTCAGAATCCAGAGTTTCTAACTAGTTTCCCATATTCTATTTACTATACCCATATACCTCTTTAAGAAGCCAGGTTGTACAATGGAAGAGCCAAAGTAAGCAACAACAACCCCTTCCCCAAAAAGTATAAAATGGGAATATAATTTTACTGTGTTTTTCTAGATAGTGTGATGTAGCAGTCAAAATTAGGAACTGTAAAATTTCAATTTCTAAAAACTGTTAAATATGTTCAATATTACTTAATTTTTGTAAACACCATCTAAAAACATAAAGCATTTGTAGCTGTTTTCTCTCTGATCTGTCCTAAGACTCACATGGCTCTTAGTAACATCTGACTTTGTCACAAGATGAATTTTAAATCAGCTCAAAACAGATTCATTAAGTCCCTAGATGTTCTGTGTTCTGCTGGACTTAGGGATCAGAAGAAGATGATGAAAACAATGCCTGAGAAGAGCAAATTTTTAAGTTAAATTATAAATCTTTTTGTGCTTCTGGACATGAAGCATATATTTAATAACTGAATATATGATTGATTACTTTCCATAACAAAAAATGAGTCAAAAGGTGGAGGTTTCAAAGGACATTCATTACAATGGGAAGAAGTATATTTTCACCCTTAGAGTAACCGGATTGATTAAACATAGTTTAAAATAGATTGAGCTACAATGAAGATTTTAATAATGAATTTCAACCTGTCTTAGAAGTACTTAAAGATGAAACTATTGCTTTATCTAGGCCATACCCTGGGGGACTGGCAGAATTGTTCTTTACAATTTAACATCTTTGATTCTGTGCAGTCTAACTCCATATGCTTCTGGCAGTGGGGTTTCCACAATGTCCTTTGCAA
Source organism: Glis glis (assembly GCA_004027185.1). Taxonomy (NCBI): domain Eukaryota; kingdom Metazoa; phylum Chordata; class Mammalia; order Rodentia; family Gliridae; genus Glis; species Glis glis. The sequence continues at coordinate 17,143 of PVJS01011328.1, read as the reverse complement.
AAGGCAATTTTGGCACAATTGATTTTACTCTTAGGAAATCTTTGAAGATCTTCTGAATCATTCCCTCATTCGCTTAATCATATATCTGTGACAATCCTCAATTTAGAGCTACACACTAAATTAAATAATGGTAATAACAAAAGACCCTGTTCTTTTGTTAATAATCATTGGAGTAAAACATTATTAACAGATGCACCCACATAAGTACCATTCCTTAAATCTGTCATCAGAGGATACTAGGAGCAATTAGCGCTTATGGATTGCCTTCATTCGATTTTATTAACATTCACTTGTCTTAATGGAACTAGTAACTCACTAGCAGTATTTTGGATTATCCTCAATCCTGAAATGATTAACTAATTGCAACTGTGGCAATTAAGCTGTTATACCAGGGTTTGAAAATGGCAGTCCATGGCTTTTATCTATCCCCCATACATGTTGGGTATGCCTTCCAGTGTTTCTTTCCTTATACTTAGGTAGCAGCACTGAAAACTGGGAGACTGCATAACATCTGGCTTTCTTTCACTGGAAAAAATGAAAACAGAAAGAGAAAAAAAGAAAGCAAAAGTAGAAGAGGGTAGATGTGAGGAAGGAGGAAGGAATGGAAGAGGGAAAGTAAAAGGAAGGGAGAGGAGAGGATGCAGAAGAAGGGAGGAGTGTTAGGGGAGCAAGAAAGAGAGAGAAGGAAAGCAGAGAAGATCATTAGTGCCTCTGGACCAACACTGCTCTTGATTCTTAGTTTCAATTGGCTCCATTTGAGTAACAGGTATCCCCCCCCCTTTAGAGGGTATCTCTACTCCAAATTTGCTATACTTTTCTCTATTCCTTTGCATCTGGCCCATTTCATTTGTTTTTAAATCTCTCTATCCCATGCTTATTTTAATTTCTGGAACTTAATTTAGACTTCAAGCTCTTTAAAGTCATCCCAGTGCCCAGAACACAATGTCAAATCCACAGTAAAAGTTATTTGGGATGAACTGAACTGTGTGCAGAGTTGAAGACTCATCAAATAGCTCTCATTGATTTCAATATCAATTTTCATTAGATACAATATTTAGTCTCTCCTTACTCACTCTCCCTTTGTTCCCCTCTCAATGAAAATAGCACCTCTACTTTATCTACTTCCCCAACCTCTCCTCTATCTAGCAACTATTAGAGTTACTTCCTTTCCAGATTTCAATTCCCTTGAAGCATGCAGCTAAAACCAGTAGCTCACAATCTCTCAAACTAGGATAGAATTCCTCTTCCGTGAACAAAGAAATGATGTCAACAAAAAGTAATTCTTTCTTTGGCTAGTTTTCCTCATCAGGTGGAATAGGAGAATTCTACCTGCTTAATTTTGCATTATCAAATATTAGTTTAAGAACTGTGAATCAACTCTTGTTTATCATTTTGCCAAATAAAACTTTTTAGCCTCATGCAAATTAATGAGTTCCAAGCGACTTAGAGCCTCAAAGCACAATCCGACTCTTCTCTTGATAATTGTTTTATTTTGAATTGACAGCTTTTGGACAAATTCAAAGCTATGTTATAGTGCTCGTTCGACTTAAAAATAAAATGCCATTTTTTGGTGTTCAGTATTTTAAAGAAATTCAAATAGTATGTGATTTCTAATCAATTATACAATGCTTAATAAATTTGAATTTGGGGAGGTTTTTGTGTTTTTTATTGTTTTGTTTGTTTTAGCATTTTGGGTACTACACATTCATACTTCCCTTGGTCTTTAGAATGTGGAAGTATTTTCCCACTATAAAATATTGGTTCCATTATATTCTGGGAGATTTTTTTCCACTAGCATAATTCTTCTTACCTACTTCAATTCACAACTCATACCACTAAATTACCATAAAGTATTCCATTTATTTAAAGTGCATTGATTTTTTTCACTGTTAAGCGATTTTATTTGCATAAGTTTCAAATCTATATGCATTTAACTTTAAAGCAAGTTCCTGTTTTTCATATATCTTTATTATTTTAACATGGTTACTTTTTACAAAGATCTCTTCTTATATGTATTTTAAAGATAAACATAAAACACAATTAAATAGTTAGGAGTTCTTAGACATTTTAGAGCCAAGATTATTTTCATGTCTCTCATTTATTTTCTATTATTTCTTTTTAAAATATCATTTTGAAAGCCCTACTTATTTCATATAAGCCCTATGGCTATCATTATTGCTTTTATTTATTTATTCAGTGGTACTAGGGATTGATCCAGGGGCATTCTACCTCTGAGCTACTCCCCCAATCCTTTTTATTTTGTAAACAGAGTCTTTCTAAGTTGCTAAGGGTCTTGCTAAATTACTGAGGCTGGACTTAAACTTATGATCGTCCTGTCCCAGCTTCCCAAGTACTGGGATTACAAGCATGTGCTACTGAGCCCAGCTCTTACATGTTATTTTTTTAAATATCACTTACTTTTTCTTTCTTGAAAGCTGTAATTCATAAAATATGATCTAATCCCTATTGGTTTTTCCTCTAAGCACAGGCTTGGTTGGTATGAAATTTCATGTTGGCCAATTTATTATTTCTTTTCCTTTACCTTGAATTTCCAGAACACACATGCTCCTGTTTACCTCATTTAGATGCAGTTTAAGAGTATTGGATATTGTCATTGATTTCTTACTCTATTTAGCAAGCTAGAGTTCTTTCTGGTTGAAGGATTAAATGCACCATATAATTATAGGTGATCAAGTGTATTATAATAATGTAATAAATGCTTAGTGATAATAAACTCAACCTCCTCCCTCTCCATCAGATTTGCACTGGTAACATTTATACCATCCACTCATTTTCCATTTTGGCAAATAGTGAAAAGGTTTCTAAAGCCTCAGGGTCACCCTAATATATAAACTGAGAGAATGGTGACTGTATTTTTTTCAACAACTGAGTAATATGATTTACTTGTTCGAAAGAAAAATATCATCAAAATTTGTTCTCCAGGGTCTGAAAAATAATCAGCTTACTATATAATCTTAATAAACCATCATGCTACTGTAAACTTTATTTATTGTAGACACATTGCTGATTGTTTTGAAACTATAATTTGGGGCAACAAGTCTAATAAGTCTGAAAAATAAAATTGGATTTACAGAGAATGGGACAAGTTCATTAAAATCAGGGCTGTGTTTTAAATTCCAGAATGGAAGGGCTCCCACCTTAGAGAAAGCTCCCTAAGTGGAGTGAATTAATGTCCCTGGCAGGACTGACAGGCCCAGCTGGCATGGCTCTGCTTTTCTTGCTGATGTGAGCAAGCACCTCTCTCTATGCTATTTTAATTCTTTAAAGGATAATGGAGAGAAAATGTCACATTGTTTTCCTCCAAAAATGCTAACTTCAGGGCATTTCCATTTTCGAGCCGGCTCAATATTGTCATCCTGGCTTTAAGTAGCACATACACAATAGCATATGTGATGTTGTATTTATAGACTTACAATTAAATCTGTTCCCTATAATGATAGGAAATATGGACACTCTGTTTCTAAACTCTTTAATGAGTTACACGTCTGAGCCCATTTCTTAACTCTGTCTCTACTATTATAGAATAGGACCTATGTGAAACAAGTATTTAGAAATTTCAGATGCCTAATCATGGTTTGAGGTTTGGCTTTTTGCACAAAGTTCAAAGAATAATATAGAAAGATATTTTTACCCACTACCTGGAATAGGTTATTCATATTTTCATATATTTAATATATTTATATAAATGAAATAAAATATTAATGATAAAGTCTCATTTATAATTTATTCCTGGCCTCATCTCTATCCTCAGAAATAAGGATTAGTATAAATTTGTATATATTCTTTAATCCATAGTTTAACAATAATATAAAGAATGATCATGGAGGGGAACAAAGGAGGAAGAGGGAAAGGAACAGAAAGAAGAAGATAAAAAAACAACAATTTTCTCAAATGTGCTGAGAATTTAGTACATAGCAGGGACTGTCTAAGCACTTTGCACATATTTACTCATGTAATCATCAAAACAGCTGACTTTTATAGATGAGGATACCAAACCGGGCATGATGGCACATGCCTGTAATCCCAGTACTTGGGAGGATGAGACAGGAGGATTGCAGGTTCGAGGACAGCCTCAGCAAGTAGTGAGACTCTCATCAACACAGCAAGACCCTGGTTTCAAAATAAAACTAAAATAGGGTTGGAGGTATAGCTCAGAGGTAGAATCCTCCTGGGTTCAATCCCCAGTACCAAAATAGATAGATAGATAGATAGATAGATAGATAGATAGATAGATAGATGAGGTTCCAAGGCACAGAGTGATTACATAAATTTCACAAGTTCACACAGATAATAAGTTCTGGAACCAGAATATAAACCTAGCCATTCTACTACAAAAGCAGGTATATGCATCAATTGATTCTATTTTAATATTATTTTCTATGTTGTAATATTTGTTTTTCCATTCAATGTTTTATTTTTGAAGTGCATTGTGTTTGTCTTGTTGAAACAAGTACATCTTCATAAATACTTTAAGAAATTAACATATATATAGTAGAAAATTGTTGAGGTTAGTGAATGTATATTCCTATTTTCAGTAGAGTATTAATTTGTTCTCTAATGTAATATGTGAAGCTACACTTCCATCAGGAGGGTTTTGAACTTTCTATTTATCACAAATTCTTTTAAACACTTCACACGGTCAGACTTAATTTTTTTTCATTCAGATATATGTGAGATGTTTTTATTTTTAAATTTTCATTTCCCTTTTATAAAAGAAATAGAATTTATTCTCTGAAATTTTCACATTTTGATATTGTCCACAGTTATCTTTTGAGTTGTTAGTCTCTTTTTTATTGTTATATAAAAATTTTAACTAAGTCTGGATACAAACCTTTTGTCTATTGAAAATATGTTCTTTCATTTTTATCACAGATCTTTGAAATGTTTCACATATATTTTCTACTTTGCTAATTTTAATAGTCTTATCGTTCACTCTTACTATAATAATTCATGTTTTTAAAAATGATTTCCTTCCTATAGATGATAAAGCTACTTTTCTATATTTTCATTTAATAATTTTAAAGTTCAATGAATTTTATGTGTGTGGTATGAGACCATTATATCTAATTTTATCAATATTTCCATGAATAGCCTGTGGTCTCATTATATTTAATGGACAGCTTATCCTTTTAGTTTTAGCCTAAAAATGCCAATTCAGATTCAGTGGCTCATGGAGAAAAAATTGGAAAGCCATTTTGTTAGTATTCAATTGGTGGTTACAATTGTAAATAGCATGTTATGATAGAGGATTAGTTGAAAAGCAGAAATGAAAGAAAATAAAGTCTAAAACCAAGAAACTGATAAGTATGAAAACGCAGGTGTGGAAGATTATAATTTCCAAAGATGCCATTAGTAATATCTCCCATCCCATGCATTATTCTGCAAGGTGATTTTGCCACTCCCCATGAGGACATGGAGATTTCTTCTCCATCCTCATGAATCTGAATGGGCCTTGAGAATGCTAAGCCCAATATATTGTGACAGAAATGAGTGTTCTGTTTCCTGACACATACCTTAAATGCCTTATAGTTTTCTCTGCCTACTTGCTTAATAGCTCCAGCCATATAACAAGTCAACGACCCTGAGACCACTAAGCTATCAGAAGTCCAGTTCACATCAGGTGACTTTCAGGCTGAGATGCCATGTGGGAAAAGAAAAGAATGATGGAGCACTAGCTATTTAAGAGCCACCTTGGAAGTGGATTCCCCAGCACCTCTGCTGACGTTGTATGTATCAGAGATAGAATGGCCTATTCAAGCTTTCAGGGACTCCTGACCCATAAAATCCTCAGCAAAATAAAATTGCTATTTTAAAGTATTACACTTTGGGGTATTTTGGTACACAGGATACTATTTGTAGACCTCAAACCTAAGAGATGAGAAGAAAAAGACAACTTTGAAACATGAAGCCACTTAAACGGAGGACATGAACTCTACAACAAAGATCAGACTAAGAATAACTCCTACCCACCTGTACCCATCAAAGTCCAGAAAACAGAGCAAATAGCATATGTGTATTAAAAGATGCATTGCAAGGAAGCAGTGTACATGAATGAGAGACTGGGGAGGCGAGTCCAAAATCCATAGGGCAGGCCTTCAGAAGGGCAGGGTGGAATTCTTGAGCAAGGTGTGAAGTTGTCGTTCACCAGCAGAATTTCTTCTTCATGGAAGCCTCACTTCTGATCTAATCAGACCCAGCCAGATTATGTAAGATAATCTAATTTACCTAAAATAAATGGACTGTAAATGTGAGTCACATCAACAAAATCCGTTCACAGCAACATCTAAATTAGCATTTTATTGAGTTAACTTGGTGAGTTGGCACATTAAATTGACTGTTTCTCATTTCAGATGATCTTAAGAGAAATTCTGCATCAAGGTATGTTATGGGGGAAGTGATGAAGTGACTTAAAGTTCATAGAGAAAGAAGGCAAGTTAGAGAGTTTTGTCCAGTAGAGAATTTTGAATATAATTATTGGCACACAAAATAAATATATCAAGAATCTACTAAGTTTATGGGGGGAGAACAATTAAGAAAGAAAGCATGAGCATGGTCTCAAAGTGTATGTAGTTTTAAAATATAAACAAACTTGGCAGGAAGAAAGTATTACACAACGAAGGAATAAAAGGCTTTATTCCACAAAGCCCACTTCATAAGTTCCCAAGAAGAATTAAGGACAATGATGAACTTCCCACATGATAAAATGAGCAACAAGAATGACTATGAGCAGAGACTGACTCAGATTACAAAACCAGGCAGCTCCTCCCTGCCAGGTGCATGGTCTTCAAAGTACTTGTCCTGGAAGAGTGTTATCATTCCTATATTATATTTCTCATGCCTCCAAATTCCCAAATAGAGGGTTTTATTTTTCCATCCATGTGTAGTGGGTGTGCATATGAAGGGTAAGGAGATAACCAGTACTTTAGTGGGTAGACTGCATGCGCCATAATCCAACCTGGTGGAGAAGACTTCACATCACCTGGAGATTGGGTGACATAGTAAACGGATGGTATTTTGAGTTATCTTTTGGAGATGAATGAATTGCTTCTGTAAGTGACCCATTCAAAGCTATGGTGTTATTTGTCATAGGAGCTGGTTTATCCAGAAATTAGAGTAAAAAAACATCAGTACAATGGTAAATTATATATAGCTCTGGTATCACTATACATTAGTGGTAAATCTTCAAAAGTCTCCAGTTAATATGCATTTACTTCCAGAGATTTTACTTTCACAAATATTTTAATCAACACCCAGCTATATATATTATATGGTATATATGCACAGCTAATATATATATATATATATATATATATATATATATATATATATTCTGAATGCTAAAATAATGTATTCAGTTTCCTATTGAATAGTTCCTCTTAGGAGATCCACAAATTCAACATGTTTAAAATTGAAGGAGTTAAGCGGGTGTGGTAGTTCACTCCTATAACCCCAGTACTTGGGAGGCTGAGACAGGAGGATCACAGGTTTGAGGATAGCTTCAGCTTCACCCTATTTCAAAAAGCAAAAGTTAAAATATGGCTGGGAGTCTAGCTTGGAGATATAATGTCCCTGGGTTCAATCCCCAGTACCATACACACACACACACACACACACACACACACACACACACACAGATGAAGGAGTTGATTTCACCACTCTTTACCACCCCCACCCACCTGCTTGTTCTTCCCTCATTCTTCTTTCTCTATCTGTATTTCTAACACTATCTCTCTTCACAAGTCTTTCTTATATTTTAAAATGACAACCAAATCCATTTTAATCCTTATGTTAGCATTCTGAGAATGGTTAACTCCTTCTCTCACCCTCTACAAATGCAGTTAATTTCCAAATTCTATGAATTTTGTCAGGTAAATCTTTCTTTAAAATATTCTCCTATCCATTCTTGCTGCCTTCAAAAGAATAGTAGCATTATATCCAAACAGTGCTCACTGTTTGTTTAGAGCTGTTTCGATCATTTTATGTATAATATCACATTTAATGTGCATATTAATCTTATAAAATAGGCTCCAAATCATCTTCATGTTATAGATTATCATTTACCTAGTGTATAGTATAGCCAAGATTCTAAACCCTAGCATCTAACACCAGAACACTTAATTCTCAAATATAACACTTCAGTTTTCATCAATTCTTACCTCAGTCTCTGCAGTAGCTCTTCATTTTCTTTCTCAAGCATTGACACCCCTCAAACTTGTATACAAATGAGAGCTAAATCCTATCACTCTACTACAATCCTGAAATCCTGCAGTGCCTTCACTCACTGCCTTCCCATTTCTTAAAACAGAGAATTTGTTCTCTTTTCAGGGTCAATGGAAATCATCATGCTTCGTTTATCTTCTCAATTCAACTTCATTTCTGACCATATTTTCCCTTCATATTCTTTACCCAAGAGGCAGTGAACTTGAGGTACCCTCTTTGACAGCAATGTCTTTCCTAATCACATAGCACGGTGTATCAGTTGAGGTAAACTAGACTAATAAAGCAAATAGAACCAAAAATATATTGTAGTGACCCAGATAGAGTAGGAAATTTTCTTTTTCATATGAGAGTGGGTGGGAATTCTAAGACAGGGAAGTGGAGGGATGGAGCGCCACTTGTTCAGAGTTATACAGAGTTCAAGGATGATGGTGTGATTGCCATCAACATGTAGTTTCCAAGGTTGCTGTCATAGTTACCATTCCAGTTCATGGGAGGTGGTAAGTTGTACAAGGGTATTGTTTCAGGCTTTATGGGCCATTCTGGGAAGTGACACAAATGACTTCTGCCCATTCTCCTTTTACAGGACCTTAATCACATAATTTTATCACTCTAATAAGTAAGGTTTATTGTCCCCAGCTGGGCAACTGTACACCAGGTACAACTCCACTGCCACGGAAGACAAAAATTTAGATAATGGTGGACCGATTTGCCACACATGGTTAACTCTCACTTGTCCTTGAGGGCACAGATCATTATCCTCTTCCCTGAAACACCTTTCCTGACCCCATCAATTGTGATGAAGCATCCCTTTTAAGTGCTCTCATGGCCAATTGCCTATTTCCAATTAGATGGAGCGCTTCTTGAGAGGAAATCAATCTTAATGTTCTCAACACCTAGCACATCACTTGGCACAGACACAGTAGTTCTCTAGAATATAAACTGAATGGAACTGAAATGAAATGATGTGGAGTGGATCAAGATAAAAAACAAACAAACGGACAAACCAAAACAGAAAAATAGGAGAGACTTTTACATGGAAACCAAGCAAAAGAAAGGCTGCATCAAATATCTCAAAAAAAAAAAAACTAAGTTTATGCCTGAAAAAAAGATGTACTAGTTTCAGTTAATGAACAAAGGTGAGCATGTAAAAGTAGTAAAGACAAGGTGAAGGGAAAGATGAAACTAAGTGACAAAAAAAAAATCTAGAGAGGATTTTGCTTTGTTTATAAGATGGAAATCCTGGCTTTCACAAAAGGTATCATAGGATATAGAAAATAAACAGCCGGCTCTGTAATTGTTCCCAAGTGTCTAGGCTTGGATTCAATTGTTTCATACTAAGCATAAATAACTCATGCCCTCAGGCATTCAAGGTTAATGATGTCCAATTTTAGGTTTTCTCAATTGTCAAGGAATATACTTCTAAAATAGCTGAGCAGGTATGTAATTGAACAGGCATATTTATTACTGGAATCAGGATATTTTGAGCAACTTTGCGTATTCAAATGTGTTCCAATTCTCAAAAGGTTATTTCCCCAAAATGTTTCATTTCTTCTTATATTCTTAAGCTAACAGTGACTATATTTTTGAAAAGAAATTTAATTTTTATATTCCTTTGTTAGCACAAATACACTATAAGTCCTATGAATAATGTTTATCTCAGCTTTAATGAAGCCTTTCTTCTCATGTGTCAAAAATAAGCACATTAAACTTTTTTCAGATTTTTTTGTATCTCAAAAATGAAAATTCTCTTCAATAATCTGCTTGTACTTATTTTGTTCATCCTCACTCTGTCATCCCTTAGGTCCCAGAAATGTATGTGAATTTGGCTAAGATAAAGTCATCAGATGATTACAAAATTTTGAGGAATGGAAGAACATTTGACTCTGGGACATGGCTCTTATTTTGCTCCAGGTATCAGTACATTAAAGTATAGAAATTTCCATAGGACATGAAGGGATGCTGTGAATGTCAGGTACTAGGGAGAAACAAAAAGACCCCAGAATGGTCCAACACTGCAGATTTCTTTTTTCTCCTTCTCCAGTGGTCTTTGGACCTAGCTATGTGCACTATGAGCCTGAGGTAAGAAACTGTACTGTGTGGTCCCATAAAACTGGCATGGATCTTGAAATATCATATAATATGCTTTATTGGAATCTTTCTTGGAAGTCCTTGTATTTTTCCCAGATATATCATATTTCTACCTCATGACAATCACCTATGTTCAGGAAGACAAGGTCAAACTATATGAAAATGACTGACTAGGTGGGAGAAAAATTCTTAGAGATAGAATATCACAAGCTGGGGATGCGTTTACTATAGGGACACAGTTCTATTCAGTACTTAAGAACACATGAGGGTTGTGCACCTGAATCTCTTGATAAGAGAATACATTACTTGACTTAAAAGTTTTTGTCTTCTTTATGACATGAGATTTCAGAGATGTATCAACTGAGGATGGTTAAAGAACAAGGCTTGACCAGTGAATTGGGAATATTCTGTGAGACAAGGCCCCAAAGTTGAAAACTATACTTTCTATCTACTTTATAAAAAGTCTTCCCCGTCTTTTAATTATATTTTTTTAATGCAGCAAAACTTACTGGGGATGGATCATTGTCACTGAAGCAAAGCCCAGTTTCTAATTAGCTGTCTAGGTTTTGAGGGAAATGACTGAAAGAATTTGATTGGTAATAATTAGCAAGAGGTTAAATAAGCTATGTTTTTTTAATTATGAAAAAATCTTCTATATATTTGCAAAGATACTATAGATTGTGTTTATGAAGGATGATTAACTTCCTTCTAATATGAAATCTTCAAAGCAATTGGAATAAGGAATATTCATATTTTATGATATATATATATGAACAGTAGTATCTTTTTAAACTGTTTATAATTATGCCTTAAAATTTATTGCATTCTTCCATCAAAGCAAATGACCTCTAACAGGCTAATTCAAATAGTTCCCATTTTTAATCATGTTTGTTGAGGTAATAATCACATTCTTAAATTTCACACAATTACAAATGCACAATTCAGTGGGGATATTTGGTATAGTTATAAAGTTGCACAAACATCCCCACTGACCGATTTTAGAATATTTTCATCATCCCCAAAAGAAACCCTACAACCATTGATAATAGTGTCGCTCTGATCACACCCAGATCCTATACTCAGTTATAAACAATGAATCGACATTAGGTTTCTATAGATATGCCTATTCTGAACATTTTAAATGAATGAAAATATACAATAAGTAGTTTTTCTGTATCTAGTTTCTCTTACCTAGCATAACATTTTAAGGATTCATCCAGGTTGTAACATGTACCTATAAAGTATTTCTTTTTGTTGCTGAGTAATTTCCATTATCTGTATAGATCACATTTTACTTGTGCATTCATCAGTTGATGGATATTTGAGTATTTCCAGTTTTGGACAATTATGAATAGTACTGCTATCAACATTAGTGCACAAGTTTTTGTATGAATATAAGTTTCCAGTTCTCTTAATTTGGATTAGACTGGATGCTATCTTGGAATAGGATCACAAGGTCATATGGTAATGCTTTTGAGGTTTGGATTTGCATTTCTCTGATGGTTAATCACTTAGAGCAACCTTTTTATGTGCTTTTTTGCCATTTGTGTATCTTCTTGAAAGATGTCTACTCAGATTCTTTTCTCATTTTTAATTGGGTTATCTGCCTTTTTATTGCAGAGCTTTATTATTTATGTATTGTGTATATAAGTTCTTTGTTAGATACATGTTTTACAAGCATTTCCTCCCATCTTCTGGGTTGTCTTTCTAGATGGCGTCTTTGAAGCCCAATAGTAATTCATTTCATTGAATTTCAATTTATCTATTTTGTTGTTGTTGTTGTTGTTGTTGTTGTTGTTGTTGTTGTTATTCAAGCTTGTCAGATCAGTGCATGTGAGGCCAGGGACTGTGCAGATCTCAGGGTATGGTGACAGGAAGCAGAGAGAGGGAGTGCACATGGGCTGTACTTCTCACATCATGGAGGCCAGAAGTAAGAGCAAAAGTGAAGGGAGGAGGAACCATATATATTCCCCAAGACTGCATCCCCAGTGACCCACCTTCTCCAGCCACACCCTACCAGCCTGGGCTACCACCCAGGTAAATATATTACAATGAATTTACCCACTGTACAGGGATTACAACCATCATGACTCAATTACGTTAACTCCAATCACTAATTTATGAGCTCTTCAAGGGGCCATTCTATATCTAACCATAACATTTCCACCCCTGCCCCCTGAAAAGCTCATACCCAGCTCAGAATGCAAAATGCATTTAGTCCTCTCCAAGAATTCCTAAAGTCTTGACAATTCCAGCATCACTGAAAAGTCCCCAAACCCAAATTCTCCTCTGAGACTCAAAGTGAATCTTTGTGAGCCCCTGTAAAAGAAAATGAAGATTAAAATAAAAAGTGAGTTACATGTATCCAATATTCAGACATTTGCATTCCCAAAGGGAGGAATAGGTCCATAGAAAGAAGGAATGAGACCAAAACAGAAACAAAATCTGGCAGGGCAAGAATTTGTTCCTACAGCTCCATTTCTGGCATTTGGGGCACATGGTCATGAGAAGTGATCTCCAAGGGGCCTTGGCAGCCCCGCCGCTGTGGCCTGGCTGATTGCAATGGGCTATTTACTGCCTCTTCCAGCCTGGCTCCATGGCTCACAGCTAGCAGTCTTTCCTTGCAGTCCTTTCACATTCTTGGTGCTTCTAAATCTAGGGAGATTTTTTGGCAACCTTGACTTCACCCTCACAGCTTCACAGATTGCCCCACTTGGGTCTGCTTGCAGGAATTCTGACTCTGCCACACTTTGCCTGGCTTCTCAAGCTTTCCTTTGAAATCTGGGGGGAAGCCTCCATGGCCCCCCTTTTCTATCAAAGCCAGCATTACATGGGCTTTGATATGGACTGCCAATAGAAAAGGTAGCCACACCCTCTTTAATCAATTCTGCTGGGCTCACCTCCATCTTGACCATGGAAGAGCACGTCCCCATCATGGGTGGTTCTGGGCCACCCTCCATATTGACCAAGGCAGAGCCCATCCCCATGATGAGTGGTGTTAGACCTGCCTCCAGCAAGGCCACATTCCTTTATTTGTTACTAATCAAAGAATTTGACCTCTCTTTACACATCTTACTTTCTTTCACAGCACCATCTCTCTGGGCCCCGGTTTTACACATGCCTTTCTAGCCAAACTGAAAATCCATAAAGTCTCTCTGCTTTACTTTCTGTTCCTGAAATTCAGTGTACAATTTGCTGAATGCAGACATCAATATCCACAATGCGGTTTGGATATTTTTCTGTTTTGAGATTTCCTCCACCAGTTTATTCAGCCCATCATCTTTAAATTTGGCCTCACATAAAGTTTCAGGACGTGGACAGAATGCCTATAAGTTCTTTGCCAAAGTGTAACACACGTGGCTTCTACTCCCTTTTCCTATGGCATTCCCTTTGCCCTCCAAAGTCTCCCCAGAACAATCTCTGCCAGCCACCTTTCTAGCCACTTCTGGCCCTTCCAATTTCCTCTTACAAACTATTCATAAGAGTCACAATCCATATGGTCAGATTTAGATATAGCAGCAATCCCACCTTCTTGCTACCAAATTCTGTTCTGGTCAGCATGCTTACAGATATCATCTAAAAGACTGACCACATAATTTAAAGGAAAAAAGATTTATTTTCTTAGGGTTTTGGGTTCAGTTCAAGTGAGGCCAGGGACTGTGTATCTTTGGGCATTGTGGCAAGAAGCAGAGAGAAGGAGAGCACACTGGCTGTGCTCCCCACATCATGGAGGCTAGAAGCAAGAGTGTGAGCGAGCCAGGCGTGGTGGCGCACGCTTGTAATCCCAGTACTTTGGGAGGCGGAGACCGGAGGATCCGGGTTCGCGGCCAGCCTCAGCTCTCTCTCTCTCTCTCTCTCTCTCTCTCTCTCTCTCTCCTTAGTGAGGCCCTCCACAACTTTGTGAGACCCGGTTTCAAAATAAAGTATAAAAAATAGGACCGGAGGTGTAGCACGGAGGTAGAACGCCCCTGCGTTCAATTCCCAGTACCGCAAAAAAAAAAAAAAAAGAGTGTGAGCGAGGGGAGGGGGAACCATATATATTGCCCAAGGACACATCCCCAGGGACCAACCTTCTCTAGCCATATCCTACTGGCTTAGGCCACCACCCAGGTAAATCCATTAGAATGGATTTATCCACTTCTGGGTTTACAACCCTCATGACACAATTGTATCAACTCCAAACACCAATTTATGAGTCCTTCAAGGGGCCATTCTATATCTAACTATAACAATTTAAAAAGTGATTAAAAGATTTTATTAAGTCCAACTCACTAATTTCTCTAACACTTTTCTCTCATTACTAATTGTGTGACCTTGGGTCAGTTATTTGAATTTTCTAAATTTTAGTTTTCCCAAATGTAAATTGAGGGTAATAATAACACCTGCCTCCTAAAGCAGTTGAAAAGGTAATATATTTTAGCCCACTATTATTATTATTATGTTTCATTTACAGAGGTTCTAAAAGTAACTGCATAAGTGACCTTCCATGTTATTTGTGCGGTATTCTGAAATTGCACACCAGTTCTACAAATTGTCAGCTCTCTCTGGCTTTCTTCCATTGGACTAGAAAAGATGCTGCAGTAACTTCACCTTAGCCAGGCAGAGGACTTAAGGGAAAAGATCTTCACTATGAAACATGGAAGCTGTTTGATTTTCCTAGGAAAGCAATATTGAACTAAATGGAAGGAAACAGTTTTTATTGAGGTTTGGTGTGGGATGTGAGGTGGGAGAAAAGTCAGAATGGAGAGAAAAATGCAAAGACATCTAATGAGCAAAGCAAAAAATTGTAGAGTTTTCTTTATTTCTTATCATTTTTAAAAATAAGTGTAATAAATTTCTCAGTAATAATTCTCCTGGCTTAGTAGTACTCTTCATTATTTTGGCTTCCTTGAGGTTGACTTTTGTTGTTGCAAAAGGTTATTCAACATAAAAGATTACAGCTACAAATTCCCTCCATTTACACTTTTGTAGCAAAAAAAAACAAAAAACAAACATGTAGTTTTCCACAACTATCAAATAGAAGTTCTGGGTTTAACTCTGATTAAAACAAGATGGACCTGTGACTATGATCAGAGCAAGGTCTTCGGCTCGGGGGAGGGCCATTGCTCATCCTTGAAACCATGACTGTGGCAACAGGGATGTGATTGTACCTATGGCTCACATCTAATAGCATGCACCCATGGACCTAGAGGTAGAGCTAACTCCCATCCAAATTGCATGACTACCACATAGATAAAGAAAATTGGATTTCCTATGAGCAAAACTAGGTTTTGATAAAAAGGGTTAAAGAGAAGAAAATAGTTACTAAAAGACAATAACCAGTGATTACTCCAAACCCAATCAAAAAGTCACTTTTAGTGAAGCTGGTAAATATAATGTCATCTCTTACCTTGCCAAAAAAGCAAATAGGGAAAGAACACATTTACATATATTGATTTCATTATGCATTTTGTTACTAGTCGTGTTCAACATATCTTCCTTAAGTCTTGAGATATCTTTGGTATGGCAGTGAGGTTTTAGTTTCCTCATTTTATGGATCACAGAATGGTGGCTCAGGGAATTTGGGAGACTTGCTGCCTGAGCAAATTATAGATCCAGCAAATATAATCTGTCAAACTATAGATCCATAATGAAATCCAGTTGTGTTTGACTCCAAGGCTTGGGCTCGCTTCCCACCACACTGCACTGCTCCTTCCTGATCTTACAAAAACAGTGTTTTCAAAGAAATAATTTCCAGAGCAGTAAATAACATATTTAAGACCCTTTTCTGGATGCAGAGATAGGAAGTAAATAATAGTTTAGAATGTAACAGGAACTCACAAAATTGTAGGAGTAAAAATATAAACATTTTGGAAGAATCTTTTTTAATATACAACCAAATTTAAATTATTTGAACTTTTTGAACCAATGATTTTATTTTTAGAGATTAACGTTTGAAGAATTTAAAAATGTGGGTATAAGCACATTAATTATAATGGTGTTTGGAGTAAGATGGGAAATAACCAGACAGCCCCAAATGGAGAAATAATTAAATAACTTTCTTTGCATCATTCTATACAATGCTTTTGAAAATATGAAAAATTCACATCCGTGTCCACATTTAATGCTGTCTCTGATATATATGAAAAAGGAAAGTTGTGGAATTCTAGCTTTATATAATATGATCTCTAGTTTTCTTCTTAAAAATTAGTATTTGAACTGCTTCCAACATCAGATCTCCCCTCTCAAATAATACTTTATTCATATGTGAAGTAATCATTATCACTGTTAATATTATGTGAGCAGGTTGGGACCTGGAGGTAAACACACAGGTGCTGTGTGATGTATGTTTCCATCACTCTGAATCTCACGATCATGTATAATTACAATGCACAAATAAAAACAAAATAAAATAGTATTCATTCATTAACAAAATATGAGTGTCTACTATAAGTCAGAGACTATTTTGGGTGCTTGAGAAATATCAGGGAATAAAACAAAGATCCCAGTTCTTGTCAGCTTAAATTCTAGTAGGAAAATTTAAATACTATTATAGGTAACTATATTAAAAGTAGACTAGAGGACAGAAAGTAAAAAGATAAAGCAAAATAGAAGAAATCAGAAGTACAAGAAGGTAGTGGGAGAGATTGCAGTAAAGAGAGCAGTGAGTAGCCGGGCGTAGTGGCGCACACTTGTAATCGCAGTACTTTGGGAGGCGGAGACCGGAGGATCCGGGTTCGTGGCCAGCCTCAGCTCTCTCTCTCTCTTTCTCCCCGTCTCTCTCTCTCTCTCTCTCTCTCTCTCTTTCTCCCCGTCTCTCTCTCTCTCTCTCTCT
>PVJS01011327.1:0-45993 GCA_004027185.1 Glis glis | reverse complement strand
GCAGGTATCCATCCATCTACCCATCCACCCATTCAGGTATCCATCCATCCATCCATCCACCCATCCACCCACCCACCCATGCAGGTATCCATCCATCTACCCATCCACCCATTCAGGTATCCATCCATCCATCCATCCATCCATCCATCCATCCATCCATGCAGGTATCCATCCATCCACCCATCCACCCATTCAGGTATCCATCCATCCATCCATCCATCCATCCATCCATCCATCCATCCACCTATTCATGTATCTAGCTACCTATCCACCCATCTATCCATACATACATACATACACCTATCTATCCATCAATCCACCCATCCATGGATCCATCGATCCACCGATCCATCGATCCATCCATTCATCCATCCACCCACCCATCAGTCCATCCATCCACCTATTCATGTATCTACCTATCCATTCCATCCATCCATCCATCCACTCATTCATCCATCCACTCATCCATCCATCCATCCATCCACCCATCCATCCATCCATCCATCCACTCACCCATCTATCCATCCATCCCCCACCGATTGATTGATCCATTCACCAGCTCCTACTCCATCCTGGGCACACTGCCAAGTGCTAGGTGTACAGTGTTAGATAGGAAAGTCAATCCTTGCTCTCATGAAGCTGGGCATCAAAGGTGGATACAGACTAAAGACAGATATAATAATTTAGAGTCATCACGGTGGCATAAATAACAGATTGCTAAAGGGAATAGAGGTGGGGCGGGTGGGAGCTCAACCTGAGATGGATGGCAGCGCTCAAGGAGGGATGTGAAGAGGCCACATTTGAGCTGGAGCCTGAAAAACTAGAAGCCAGACCTGACAGGAACGGGAGGAAGCAGCTGGGCAAAGCTCTAACGTGGGAAACAGCCCCCAAAGCAGACGTGTGTGTCTGGAGCGGGTGCGCAAGGTCCAGGGTGGCCCAGAGAGGCACGGAGCAGTCTGACTAAAGAGTGAAAAAATGGCCAGGCGTGGTGGTGCACACTTGTAATCCCTGTACTTGGGAGACTGAGACAGGAGGAGCACAGGTTGGAGGCCAGTCTCAGCAACTTAACAAGACCTTTAGCGACTTAGCAAGATACTATTTCAAAATAAAAAATAAAAGAGAGCTGGGCGTGGTGGAGCACGCTTGTAATCCCAGTACTTGGGAAGCTGAGACCGGAGGATTGCAGGTTCGTGGCCAGCCTCAGCTACTTAGTGAGGCCCTCCGCAACTTAGTGAGACCCTGTTTCAAAATAAAGAATATAAAACAGGGCTGGGGGTGTAGCTCGGAGTTAGAATGCCCCTGGATTCAATCCCCAGTACTGAAAAATAAATAAATAAAAATAAAAGAGGCTGGGGGTATAGCTTGGAGGTAGAACGCTTCTAGGTTCAATCTCTAGTAACACACATACACAGCCAACGTGTGCATCTGCTTGCAGGAGAATGCAGAACTGTTCAAAGCAGATGTCACGAGCCTGCCCTGGAAGGACTATGTCAACTACATTGACGACATGGTCTTAAACGAATTTGACTATTTCATTCGCAAATCTCTGAATTACCTAATGGACAACATGGTTTTGGACGTAAGTTACCAATTCAAGGTATTCATATGCGCGCGTGTGTGCGCGTATGTGTGTGTGTGTGTGTGTGTGTGTGTGTGTGTGTGTGTATGTGTGCACATATGCGTATTCTTATAAACACAAGGTGAGGTCTGTGTTGGCATCTAGAGTCTGGAGTTTCCTGATGAAGGAAATTCCACGGAGACAAATTCTCCCAGCATCTGGCCCCTCCCTGCCGCGTCCTTTTTGCCCCAGTAGTTCCCAAGGGACTCTGAATATTGCCAGCAAGGCAAGATCAAAGCCCCACCCGCCCCCCACCCAGCCCAGCAACAGCAAAGGAGTGTGGCGGGCAGAGGCCCTTGTACAAGCCCCGGAGGGCAGGTGGACCGTGCTGGAGCCCGCACGTGGCTCAGAGGCTGGTGCGCAGCTATCTTAGTCCATTTGCTGCTGCCTGAAGAGACTGCCACAGCCTGGGCAACTTACAAACTACGAAGGTTGAGCTGGCTCACAGCTCTGGATGCTGAGAACTCTTAGGAGCGAGAGGCTGCCTCTGGTGAGGCCCTCTCCCTGCACCTTCCCTGGTGGGGGACCAGAGGGCAAGAGGGAGCGAGCTCACGGCCCCCGGCCCTTTATGACTAGCAGGAATCCATTTACGGGGAGCCCGCGTGACCCAAACACCTCCTGTCAGGCCTCCCAACATTGCTGCATCGTGGATTAAGTTTCTAGCACATAACGCTGGGTATGGTGGCACACACCTGTGGTCCCAGTACTTGGGAGGCTGAGACAGGAAGGATCCCAGGTTCGAGGCCAGTCTCAGCAACCTATTGAGGCCCTCAGCAACCTAGTGAGACCCTATTTCTAAATAAAAAATGAAATAGAGCTGGGGGTGTAGCTCGGAGGTAGAATGCCCCTGGGTTCAAGTCCTAGTACCAAAAATTAAAAAAAAAAGTTTCTAGCACATGCTTTGGGTGGGGGAGTCACATTCAATCCATAGCAGTAACCAATCACAAACCCCCAATTCTGTGGATGAAAAACTTAGTTGCCATTACCAGGTGTGAGGGTCACCAAGCATCCCCCAGCATTGCACAGCGTCAGCAATGAAGTTGACAGGTCATAACTTATAGCCACAAAGCTAATATGATAGCCAAGTGTCCACAGGACATTCTAGGAAGTCCTGTTTGCTAGTGGCCTGGTGGCAGGAACTGGCCTCTGGGTCAGACTTCAGAAAAGTCTGGTCTTCTTAGTTCAGGATGGCAGTCCCTTTATACCACCTAGTGCCTCTCAGACGTGGTAAGCAGCCTTCCCCTGACCAGAGAACTTGGTGGGTTCATGAGTCTATCACCCATGGCTCCACTGGACTTGGGTCCTGGGAAGTTTGGGGGTGGTGGCATGGATCACACAGACACCTGTGGGCCTTGGCACACTCTGAGGGCCGCTGGTGCTACAGGACGAGCCCAGGGTTGACCTTATAGACAAGGCCAGCACCTGCAGCCTTGAGCCTTATCAGGGGCCTCCAGGGTCAGACAGGGCCGCAGTCGTGTGTGAGCTTTGCAGACCAGAGCGTGAGGGTCGTGCAGGCTGGTCCGGCCACTGTAGTCCATGCTTGGTGTGTGATCGGGTCAATTAGTCCTCACGGCAACCTAGAGAGGCGGGGCAGCTAATGTCTCCATTTTATAAAATGATACACCTTGCTTTATATATTTGTGGGAACTGGGAGGTAAGCGGCCGGCGCGGGGCCATGCCGCAGGTGGTGAGCCCTGCGGCTTCGGCCGGAGTAATCCACCCGCCGGCTCTGGGCCCTGGCCGTGGGTTGGGCTCCACATGGACTGTTCACGTGGAGGGGCCACCAGGAAGGGTGCCCACTGGAGCCGTCCAGGCTGGCGGCAGGTGCCTCACCTCGGGCACACCCGGGCTCTGAGCATTGTCGGAGGGCAGCAGAGGCAGTGACCCCACGTGGCTCGTTGCAGGAAAGCGTCGCGCCCCTGTTCGAGGTCCGCATGGAGCTGGAAGAGGAGGGGCTGACCTTCAACCCGTCGCTGGAGGTGGGCTCTGAGAGCGGCTTCCTGGCGCTGATCGAGGGCCTGGTCAACGACATCTACAACGTAGCCAGGCTCATTCCCCGGCTGGCCAAGGGCAGGATGAACTACAAGGTCAGTCCTGGCTCATTGCGGCCCTGCACGGCCTCCCTGTGCAGGTATCTGCGGCCTCCTGCTTTGGAATCGCCTTCCTAACTCAGCAACGCCTGGTCTTTCACATGTCCAGTGTCACCGGCTCTGAATGTGACCAGAAGCTCAAAGGTTTCTATGTCATGGGGTCCCCAGGACCGCAAGCCCGACTTCTCTCTTTTCTGAATCCCTCCATCCCAGAGGGGCCTCTTCCAGGCAGCCTGTCTGGGTTTCATTCCTGGAATGAAACCGAGCGTGTTTGTGTCCTTCCTTCTAACAGCTCATCCTGGCCTACTATTTATTTGTTTATTTATTTATTCAGTTATTTACTTATTTATGGTACTGGGGATTGAACCCAGAGGCATTCTACCTCCAAGCTACATCCTCAGCCCAATTTTATTTCTGATCTGGAAACAAGGTCTCACTAGGTTGCTGAGAGCCTTGCTGAGTTGCCGAGGCTGTCATCGAACCCGTGATCCTCCAGTCTCAGCCTCCCAAGAACTGGGGATATAGGCGTGCACCACTGCGCCCAGCTTATTTATTTATTTTTGATACTGGGGATTGAACCCAGGGGCATTCTACTTCTGAGCTACGCTCCCAGCTAATTATATTTTTTATTTTGGGGCAAGGTCTCACTAAGTTGCTGAGTCTGGCCGCAAACCTGTGATCCTCCTGTCTCAGCCTCCCAAATACTTGGATTTCAGATGTGCGCCACTGCACCCAGCCTGTCCCGCAGTTTAAACACTGGGGTTCTCTCTGCACGCTGACACTTTGACAGGCGGGCCTTCCTCTGTCTTCCTCGCCCACTGACCCAAGTGCATTAAGCACCCCGAGCCAGCTCAGATTCTGGGGTGCAGGAGGCACAGGGAACTTGGCTTCCCCTGAAGGGAGGTTGGAGCAGGTGTGTTGATTGAGCATTTGTTTTTATGATGATAAAACAAAATAATTGGGAAAGATTGCCGTGTCCGTTGCAGAGGGGAGCCGTTTGGTAGATTCTAGTCTGAGTCCTGACAAGGAGCCCGGGGGGAGAGATGTGGCATGTTATCAAATGCTTATCAAGTTGTGGGACAATGTTTAGAACATGATTTCATTTGTTAAAGCAAACAAAAATCTGTCTTTCTGTGGATGCACTCCAAACTGTTGAGCACTTACTTATGGTACCTGGGATAAGAGGGTAAGGCGAGGGGGAGGGAGGCAGGCCAGGGGGTGGGAGCGGAGGCTTTTTATTTCACCTATTTATGTGTTGTTTAAATTTTTCCATAATGGAGCCAGGTGTGGTGGCGCACGCTTGTAATCCCAGTACTTGGGAGGCTGAGACAGGAGGATCGCAGGTTCAAAGCCAGCCTCGGCAACTTAGCGAGGCCCTCAGCAACCTAGTGAGACCCTGTTTCCAAATAAGAAATAAAATCAGGCTGGGGTGTAGCTTGGAAGTAGAATGCCTCTGGGTTCAATCCCCAGGACCAAAAAATAAAATAAAATGGAAGCACAGGGGCCTCGGGAACCTGACTGCCCCGCGGGAGAGGCCACAGAGAGGGAGGAGCCTCTGTCTCTGGGCTTGACTCTGCCTGGCTCTAGGAGAGAGTGCTGACTGCCCAAGCTGACCTGCAGGTTCCGTTCCCCTGGGCTAGTGATTGGCTCAGGCCCAGAGTCGGCCCAGAGGCCGGCAGGACACCCGTGCATCCGTGTGATCCCTGTCTGTGTCCCCAGTCCCCCCCAGCACACGGCCCACAGCAAGGGCTGAGTGAGTATGGATATGGGTGCCATCTTGGGTCCACCAGGCAAAAGCCTCTCCCAGGAGAATAGTGCAAATAAGGCAGGCTTCCCTGTTTCCCGTCTCGGGAGCGAGCAACACTTTCACCAACAGAGAGCTGCCTGCCGAGGCAGGGAGAGCAAGTCTGAGCTGTGGGCGCAGGCGCACTGCCTCACCTGTGGCTTCCCCCCACCCACCTGCAGACAGACCTGGAAGACATGTCGGATCTCATAGAGATGCGGGAGGAGCTGTCCAGCCTGACCATCAGCGCCATGAAGGAGGCCGAGGAGTACCAGGACTCATTTGAGAAGTACTCCTACCTCTGGATGGACGACCTCCAGGAGTTCATGAAGAACTTCCTCATCTTTGGGCACGTGCCCACCATGGAGGAGCTGGACACCCGGACAGATGACACCATCCCCAAGGCACCGCCCGCCCTCGAGCAGTTCCAGCAGCAGGTGTGTGTGCGGCCTGGGCCACCGGCCTGCTCGACCCCTGAGTCCTCCAGTAGGGAGGGTCACAGGGCTCCATTGAAAAACTCCATGAATTGATTTAAGACACCGGGCTTATCGTTATGCAGTCTGGCAAGGCCAATGGATCAGGAGACTACTGTCACCGAAAGCATAGTTTGGTGCTTAGGAAAGGGTATGCCATGCCACACAGGGCCTGGAGGGGGCGCACCAGGGTGGGTCAGGAGGCAGAGGGGCACGGAGAGCGTGTGTGCATGAGCCTTTACTGTGGTTTCCACAGGAAGCAGGCTTAGGACTGGCTCCCGGCTGCGCCACTGTCCTGGGTCATCTGGTATCTGGTCTCAGTGTGATTAGGGCAGGGGAGTGTGTGTGTGTGTGTGTGTGTGTGTGTGTGTGTGTGTGTGTGTGTGTTGTGGTGCTAGGGCGCAAACCCAGAGCCTCAGGCATGCTAAGCAAGCGCCCTGCCACCGATCCACACAGGGGCAAGGGGATATTGATCCTGAGCATAAGACCCCAATAAAGAGAGCAGCTGGGGCGTGGGCTCTGGGTGGCTGGTGTGCACAAGAGAAGCCTGCTCCCCGATGGGTGCCTGCTGGCTCTAGGAGGGGCCACCCCTCCATGGTCAGCAGGGCCCCAGTTGTCAGAGCACCAAGGGTACAGAAAATAAGAAACGTGGTTCATATGTGAACTTCCGACTCAGTTCCCAAAGCGCAGAGAGAAAGAACCCCCCTGTGAGCAAGGGACCCAGCCCCACGAGGACGGGACGGCTGGAGGAGCGGGGATTCCCGAGGACGAGTTCAGGGGTGGCCACAGCCACTTCTCGAAGCTCTTGGCCCTCCTCCTCCAGAAGCCCTGCAGGTGCTACCTGGCTCTGTCCCTGTCCCGCAGTCTCTCCCCTTCTGGTGATAGGCTTTGAGGGCTAGGAGGCCCCCGAGGGCACTGGAGGAAAGCCGGCTTGTGGTCAGGGCGTCCCGCGAGCTGGGCCTGCGCCGGGCGGTCCCCTTTGCAGCTCACAGCGGGCGAGCGCGGGGCCTTGATGGGCGGCGCCCCGGGTTTTCCAGATCGACTCCTATGAGAAGCTGTACGAGGAGGTGTCCAAGTGCGAGAACACCAAGGTGTTCCACGGCTGGCTGCAGTGCGACTGCCGCCCCTTCAAGCAGGCCCTGCTCAACACCATCAAGCGCTGGAGCTTCATGTTCAAGCGACACCTGAGTGACCACGTCATCAACAGGTGGGTCGGCACCCCCGGGGGCGTCACAAAGGGGCCTTCCGCGGGAGTCTGTGGTATGGGGTTGAAGGTCAGCCTTCGAGGGGAGCCGCCCCACTGAGGCGGGGCTCCAGCAGAAAGGTCCCCTGGCTGTGAACAAGGGCTCGATTCCTTGGTCCAGCCCCTGGTCACTGAGCACTTCTGTGTCCAGGTGGCGGATGCCGCGGAATGCTTGGGGAGCCCGGGGCCTGGCGGGGAAGGCTGACATTGAACAAGCAGACCTGTAACTGTAGGATGATGGGCGGGGGTCAGGGCCGTGACAGGCGTGGTGCCAGGAGAGTCATCCAGCCACGTCCGTCTACAGGGAGTCTGTCTGGGCAGCCAGCAAAGGCCTCCCTGAGCTGGGACTGAAGCTGGGATCCTGGCTCAGTGTGTGCTAAGCTGGCGTGGTGGGTAGACATCCAGGCAGCTGCTCGGCAAGCTGGAAGGGTCCAGGAGGGCTTTGCATGGCGGGCCTCCCTGCCCCTGTGGGACGTGGCACCCCAGGAGGACAGGGCCGTCACGGAGGTCCCCTGCCCCTCAGCCTCACCGACCTGGAAGCCTTCATGAAAGTGGCCAGGATGGGCCTGACGAAGCCCCTGAAGGAAGGGGACTACGACGGGCTGGTGGAGGTGATGGGGCATCTGATGAAGGTCAAGGAGCGGCAGGCGGCCACCGACAGCATGTTCGAGCCCCTGAAGCAGACCATCGAGCTGCTCAAGAGCTACGGGGAGGAGCTGCCGGAGGAGGCCCACCTGAAGCTGCAGGTGCGGGCGGCATGTGACACGTGGGAGACAGGGGCTGTGGAGGCACGCGCTCTTCTCATGGCCTGGCGTGGGGACCCAGCAGACTCCAGATCCCTGTGGGTGGCAATGCGGGGGTGGGGGCGCGGAGGGCTTCCCAGAAGATGGGGCCCCTGGAGCCACCTCTGGGATTGGCAGAGTCCAGTCCAATTGTTTTGTTGGATGAAGAATACCTTCATTTCCCACATCTCCTGAGTCCCAGGTTGACCCCAGGCGTGAAGGCAGGTGCAGGGAAACCATGGGCAGAGAGGACCCTGGGGATTGGGTGGCTGGAGGTGGGGCCCAAAGCTGCCTTCCCACCATGGCTAACCAAGACACAGTCCGTTGTCGGCATCAAAGGAGCTGGGGGCTGGCGGGGTGGAGAGCTAGTCTCCTAGATCCACTGGCCAGCCACCTCCAGGGCCACCGAGGACACCGCCCCTTCTTGCCAGGGACTGGTCCTAGAAGTTTCTGTCTCATCCTAGACCCTGCCAGCCTCGCCTCCCTCCCTCTCTCCCTCCTCTTTGTCCAGTCACACCAGTTCCACACCCCCCACCACCAGCATATGCAGAGTCCACCCAGGACCCAGCCCCGAAACCCAGGGTGGCAAGGGGGAGAAGCCACAGGCTCAGGTCCTGCAGGGCTGGCAGCCAGGGCGACCGGGCTGCTATGGGCGGGCCATGGAGCCTGCTGAGCTGGGCGTGGTAGTGCACGCTTATAATCCCAGCACTTGGGAGGTTGGTACCCCCCCACACACAAGGTCTGGGGCTATAGCTTGGAGATAGAATGCCCCCCCAAAAAATCCCCAATACTAAAAGCAAAAAACAAAAGACTTGCCGGGCATGGTGGCGCACGCTTGTAATCCCAGTACTTGGGAGGCTGAGACAGGAGGATCGCAGGTTCGCGGCCAGCCTCGGCTACTTAGTGAGGCCCTCCGCAACTTAGTGAGACCCTGTTTCAAAATAAAGAATAAAAAATAGGGCTGGGGGTGTAGCTCAGAGGTAGAATGCCCCTGGGTTCAATCCCTAGTACTGAAAAAAAAAAAAAGACTCACATGAAGTCAGCCACTGCGACAGACGGTGAGGCTGTCAATTGTAGAAGAAATAGGTTTGTCCCTCCATCTACAGGCAGAGTTTATGGACAGGACTTTTTGGTTTCTGTTTTAGTCAGCGTTCCTGAAGCTGTGACCAAACTCCCTAACAAGAACAACTTAGAGGAGGAAAGGTTTATTGGGGTTCATGGTCTCAGAGGTTTCAGTCCACATGGCCGGCTCCGAGGCAGGAACCGCAGTGGCGTCAGGGTGTGTGGGAGAGGGACGTGGCTCTCACGTTGTGGCAGCCCATATCAGAGAGAGGGAAAGGAGTGGGTTCGTGGATATAGACGGTCCCCAAGCCACGCCCCAGTGACCCGCCTTCTCCAGCTGCCCCCTCTGAACCTTGCTGCACTGGGACATGCTTCCAACCCTGGAGCTTTCAGAGGACATTTTTTTTTGGTACCGGGGATTGAACCCAGGGGCGTTCTACCTCCGAGCTACACCCCCAGCCCTATTCTTTATTCTTTATTTTGAAACAGAGTCTCACTAAGTTGCGGAGGGCCTCACTAAGTAGCTGAGGCTGGCCGAGAACCTGTGATCCTCCGGTCTCAGCCTCCCAAGTACTGGGATTACAAGCGTGCGCCACTACACCCAGCTTTAGGGGACATTTTAAATCCAAGCTGTAGCCGTTTGTTTTCTTTAAAATACTTTACGACGCTCAGTACAATATTTGCTCAGTGTGGAGAACCTGAAAAACACAGAAATTCCTCTGATTGTTAGAGCCGCTCAGGAAAGGGCAAGATTATGGAAATGGACGATAGGTTAGGGGCTGCTGGGGGGCGCTGGGGACAGAGAGAATCCCTTTCTGCTGATGAACAGCTACCTATCTTGATTGTGGCGGCTGCACACATCTCTACATGGGGTGAAACCACATGGGCCTACGTATGCACACATGTGCACACGTGCACACACACACACACAGAGGCAGGGATTCACGTTACAAGTTCTGTAATCGAGTCAGCAGAAGTGCACAGCCCCTGTCTCCTGCTCGCCATTGCAGGCGGCTGCGTGAAGGCTGCACGGGGCGTTGCGCGCTGGTTTTGCAGTGTCTCACGAGCGTGCAATGATTTCACACCAAAGTTTAAAAATAAATAAATAAAACAAGGCCTGCCTGGCCTCCGCCTCCCACAGGAGCTGCCGGAGCAATGGACAAACACCAAGAAACTGGCCATCCAGGTGAAGCAGAACGTGGCCCCCCTGCAGGCCAACGAGGTCAACATCCTGCGACGGAAGTGCCAGCAATTCGAGGTTTGGCACGGGGGCGGGGCAGTGCCGGGGTGTGGCAGGAGGGTCGCAGCACCTCCCCGGGGGCTGTGGGCTGGGCAGGGGGCCTGTCGCGCGGTCTCTGGGATGCAGCTATGGCCCATGGTCCTCTCGCAGCTCAAGCAGCACGAGTTCAGGGAGAAGTTCAGACGCGACGCCCCCTTCTCCTTCAGCGACCCCGACCCCTACAAGTCTCTGAATAAGGTACTCCTGCGCACGGTGAGGTCGGGGGGCAGCTCTGGGAGCCCCACTGCTTGCTCGTCTCAAGCAGTTATTCTTGCAAGTCCAGTAATGTGGCCGCGATGGAACTGCCTCGGGGCGGTGCGTGAGTGTGCGCGTGCACGCACGTCCGTGTGAATGTGCAAACTCGGGCATCCGTGTCGTGCTTCCTAGACCCCCGCTCCAGGCCCATACCCCATGCCCACCTGGACCTCCTGCCAGTCTCACAGACCCAACCCGCCCCTCAGCCCAGCTCCGCCTTGCTTGTCCCCAGCCCTGTGCCCATGCTGCAATTTGCCGGCCCCTGAGCCTGGCACTCACCTGCCACCCTGACTCCTTCCTCTCTCTGGCCCACCAAGTCCAGCCGGATGCCAAGCGTCCCACGTTTCCCCCACTCTGTTCCCACTGTCCAAATTCACGGTCGGTGTCCCACACGCAGATTCGCACAGCCGTGGCCACCCTCTCAAGCTGGGGTGCCAGGGGCTCTCAAGGGGCCGGAGCATGTGGGGAGCCAGGGACTGGGCGTCCATGAGCACAGCAGGGACCCCACCAATGCCTCCCAGCTCCCAGGATAGTGCCTGGGCCCCAGGACCTCTGCCTCACTGGGCAGCACCTCGTGCTCCAGCAGTCGTGAACCCCAGTGTGTTCTGGGGTCACCCTACACCTCCCTCGCCCGGAGCCTCCACTCTTTGGCTTGCTCAGCTCCGAAGTCCTCCCCCTGGATGGCCGAGGTCCTCCCCTTTATTACCCCAGAGCAGTCAATCCACAGGGCCTGGCTGAATTCTCTGGAGAGATGTGGGGAGGGGAGCACTCTGGGTGAAGCTATGGCCTCCAGCGAGAGACTGGAAGGAGGCCGCCACGAGGCAGTGCACATAGGTGCAGGAGCTGCCTGTCTCGTTGAGTTGTGCATCCGTGCAAATGTGTGTACACACACATACACAGTCATCCCTCAGTATCCACAGGGGAAGGTTTCCAGGGCCCTGTGTGTACCAAAATTCGCAGATGCTCAAGTTCCTTGTATAGAATGGTGCAGGATTTCCATACAACCTGTGCGCATCCTCTGGTGTACTTTAAATA
Source organism: Glis glis (assembly GCA_004027185.1). Classification (NCBI taxonomy): domain Eukaryota; kingdom Metazoa; phylum Chordata; class Mammalia; order Rodentia; family Gliridae; genus Glis; species Glis glis. Next base: position 34,373 of record PVJS01011327.1, on the reverse strand, counting down.
TCTCCGGATTACTTGTAATACCGAATACAGTGTCAATGCTGTGTCAATAGTTGTTATACTGTGTCATTTACAGAAGGATGACAAGAAGCACAGCCTGTACATGTGCAACGGATGCAATTTTTCCCCAAAAATATTTCCAATCTGCACTCGGATCCGAGGACGTAGAACCTGCAGATACAGAGAGCGGGACTATATGTATATTCAACAACAAAATGCTCCTCGCAGAGCACCAAAAGCTCCTCTTTGCCTCTCTAGATGTTCTAATTCTCAAAGCAATACAGCATTATTCATGCCATTTTTAATAAGTAGCTGGGCATGGTGGTGCACACCTGTCATCCCAGTACTTGGGAGGCTGAGACAAGAAGATCTCAGGTTCAAGGCCAGCCTCGGCAATTTAGTAAGACCCTGTTTCAATTTAAAAAATAAAGCTGGTTGTGGTGACCCATGCTTGTAATCCCTGTACTTGGGAGGCTGAGACAGGAGGATCGCAGGTTTGCAGCCAGCCCCAGCAACTTAGCAAGGCCCTTAGCAACTTATTGAGACCCCGTTTCAAAATAAAAGTAAAATACGGCTAGGGGCATAACTCAGAGGAAGAATGCCCTGGGTTCAATCCCTAGTACCACAAAAATAAAATAAAACAAAATTAAAAAGGCTGGGGGTGTAGCTCAAAGGTTGAATGCCTGGGGTTCAATCCCCAGTACCATACACACAGAGTCAGTCCCACCCAGGCAGAGCCGGCAGAGATGAGCCCCCTCCCCACACTCCCCAGCAAGGGGGCGGGATGGCTGCTGTCCTCTTGGCTGGAGGCTTGCAAGGCGGGCTGGAGGACAGAGAGGGTTCATCAGGCCTCAGTGGAGAGCAGAGGGCAGGATGGCGGGGAGGGGGAGGCCCGGGCTGGGGGCGGCTCCTGACGCCCCCTCCTGCCCCCAGCAACAAAAGAGCATCGCAGCTATGGAGGAGGTCATGGAGGCGCTGTGCAAGTCTGGCAGTCTCTTTGAGGTCACCGTCCCAGACTACAAGCAGCTCAAAGCCTGCCACAGGGAGGTCCGCCTGCTGAAGGAGCTCTGGGACATGATCGTCATGGTGAGGAGGGGTGGGGACAGGGCTCTGCACGGGGTGCCACGGACACAGGGCAGCAGGGACCCCGAGATGGGGTTGCTGTCCTAGGGTGCCTCCTCTTACCTTCCGTCTACCGCCTCTCTTTTCTCTCTTCTATTCCCTTTTTCTTTTTTCTCCTCCTCTTCTCAGTCTCTCTCATATCTCACCTCTCCTTTAAAAAAAAAAAAATTTTTAAGCCAGGCATGGTGGCACATGCCTGTAATCCCAGCACTTGGGAGGCTGAGACAGGAGGATCCTAGGTTCATGGCCAGCTTCAGCAACTTAGTGAGGCCCTCCGCAACTTAGTGACACCCTGTTTCAAAATTAAAAAAATAAAATAGGGCCAGGGGTGTGGCTTTAAGATAAGGAACACCACTTGTATTAGTCCATTTGAGCTGCTATAGTAAACTACCAAAAACATGGTGGCTCTTACACAGCATTTATTTCACACCATTCTGAAGGCTGGAAAGTCCACGATCAAGGCCATTGGGTGTCTGATGAGAGCCGCTGTCCGGCTCATCGATGGCACATTCTCACTGTGCCCGCACATGGTAGAAGGGGCAAAGGTCTCTCTGGACTCTCTTTGATAGGGCACTAATCCCATTCCTGAGGGCTCCACCCCTATTGCATAATCCCCCCGAAGGCCCCACCTATGCCCACCGTCACCTCGGGGCTAAGGACATGAATGGGGGGGGGGACATAACACTGAGGCCATGCTCACTCCATCTATTAGCAAGACCCTTGTGGTTCTGACCCGCGTTTCCTGCTGACTAACGATGGCGAGCACCGTTTCATGTGCCCCTTTGACAACTGTGTATCCGCTCCAGTAAACTGTTAGTGTCCTTGGCCCATTTTCTAACTCATTTTTTGCTGTTGGCTTTTACTGTTTGAGAGTTAATTTTGTTTATTCTAGAAACTAGCCATTTGTCACATAATGTGATTTGCAAGCATTTCTCCCATTACGTAGCTTTCCTTCTGTTCTCTTATGGGCCTTTTGCAAGGCACTTTTAATTTTGATGAAATTTATTCTACCAAGTTTTCCTCTCATGGACCATGTATTCAGTTCCAAATCCAAGAATCTTTACCTAGACCCTGAAGGTTTCCTCCTCTGCCCTTTTTCTCAAAGTCTCATGTTTTACATTTAAGTCTGTGATCCACCTTGCATTGATTTTGTAATAAGGAGTAAGGTTTAGTCAAGCTTCATTTTTTTAGCCTACAGATGTCTGATTGCTCATGCACCATTTGTTGAAAAGGCTGTGCCTCCTCCTCTGAATCGCTTCTGCACCTTTGTCCAGAATCAGTTGGGCATATTTGTATGGCACTGTTTTGGGTGTCTCTACTCTATCCCATGAGTCTTTGTGTCTATTCCTCTGCGGTACCACTGAGTTTTGATTCGTGCAGTTATCTAGCCAGCTTTAATATTGGTAGAATGATTCCTTCCACTTTACTTTTCTTTGTCCAGATTGTTTAATATTCTTGGACTGGTATTTTTCTATGTAAACTTTGGAATAAGGCTGCTGTGCCTACAAAAAAAAAAAACCTGTATTTGGATTTTTATAGGAATGGCATTAAACTTGTAGGTCATTTTGGGGAGAGCTGACATCTTTACTGTGTAATGCTGGGTTTTCCACTCCATGAACATTGTATGTCTCTCCATTTATTTGACTCTTCTTTCATTTCTTTAATTAGTATTCTATAATTTTGGTATAACAATCCTATACCTGTTTTTCCTAAGTGTTTCTTTTCTTTTTTTAAAGTGATTGTGAGGCCGGGTGTGGTGGTACACGCTTGTAATCCCAGTACTTTGGGAGACGGAGACCGGAGGATCTGGGTTCGTGGCCAGCCTCAGCTCTCTCTCTCTCACTCTCTCTCTCTCTCTCTCTCTCTCTCTCTCTATATATATATATATATATATATATATATATAGTGAGGCCCTCTGCAACTTCGTGAGACCTGGTTTCAAAATAAAGTAAATAGGGCCAGGGGTGTAGCGCGGAGGTAGAACGCCCCTGGGTTCAATCCCCTGGTACCGCAAAAAAAAAATAAAAAAATAAAGTGATTGTGAATGGTATTATTGTGTCTTAAATTTTGGTTTCCACATGTTTGCTCTGGTATATGCAAATGTGATGGATTTTTGTGTAACTTACTGAACTCACTTTTTAGTTCTAGGGTCTTTTTAGATTTCTTAGGGATTTTCTACATAGATAATAATGTCATCTGCAAGTAGGGACAGTCTATTTTTCCTTTCCAATTTTTATGGCTTTTATTTTCTTGCCTTTCTGCAGTAGCTGGAATTTCCAGTGCTCTGTTGGATAAGAGTGATGAGTTAAAACATCCTTGCATTATTTCTAGGCTTAGTGGGAAAGCATTTCACTATTACATGTGATATTAGCTGTAAGTTTTTAAGTCAAGGAAGTTCTTCTCTATCCCTATTTTTTTTTCAATGTTCATCAAGAGTGGGTATTGGACTTTCTCAGATGTGTTTTCTCTGTCAACCGATATGATTGTATGATTTTTCTCCCTTAGTCTAATATAGGGTATTTCATTAAAATATTAGAATAAACTCCACTTGATCAAGGAGTATACTTTTTTAGTGTGTGCTGGATTTGGTTTGCTAAGAATTTTTGCATATAAATTCATGAAAGATACTGGTCTATAATTTTTTTGTCATATCTTTGGTTTTGGTACCAGAGTGATACTAGACTTAAGAGTTCAAAACTCCTCTATTTTCTTGAAGAGGTTGCTATCTGACTTCAACTATTTTTTATAAATTTATTGAGTTTCATTTTGTGGATCAGGATATGGCCTGTCTTGGTAAATGTTTCATGGGAACTTGAAAATATATGCATATTTTGCTCATGTTGGGTGGAGTGTTCTATATGTCATGGAGGTCACATTGGTGGATTATGCTGTCCAGTCCTTTCAAAGCCTTACTAATGTTCTGCCTCACAGTTCTGTAAACTGCCAGCTATAATTATGGACTTGTTTCTCATTTCAGCCCTATTTGTTTCCTGTACTTTGAGGCCCTGTGGCTTGGTATGGACACATTTGGAATTATTATGTCCATTTTTTTCTTTATGTAATGTTTCTCTTTGTCTCTAGGAAATTTCTTTACTCTGAAGTTGACTTTATCTGATATTAATATAGCTGCTTCTGTTTTTTTGTTAAATTTTTATTAGTGTTTGCCATAGTATGTCTTTTTTTATTCTTCTACTTTCAGCCTATCTATATTATTGTTATTTCAAGTGAGTTTCTTATAGACAGCATATTGTTGAATCATATTTTTTCATCCACCCTGCCAATCTTTGCCTTTTAATTAGTATATTTAGACAATTTATACTTAACATAATTGTTGACATAATAGGGCTTAAGTCTGACATTTCCTCTGTTTCTTGTTCTTCTGCCTCTTCTTTATTTGAAGAGTTTCAGAATTCATCTTGATTTATTTTCTCATGTAGTTTTCTTAGTGGTTGTTTTGTGTATTACAATAGACAGTCATAACTTATCAGGCCACTGGTATCAACATTTTACAACTTTGAGTTGAGTGTAGAAATCTTACTTCCATTTAGATCCCTTTGCCTTCTCCTCTGCTCCTTTCAAAGACCACCATCTTAAGTATTTCCTCAGCACATGAGTGATTTTCTTTTCCATTGTCTTGTTTGTTGTGGTACGCCCAGGGTCTCTTGGCTATAAGACTGAAGGCCTGGAAGTAGCAGGGCTGCTCCATTTTGCAGGACTGAGAGAACTGGCAACTTTTCAAAACTGCAGACAGCCTTTCTGGTTTGATCAGTGCTCAGTCATCCCCAAGGGAACGGGAATTTGGATCGGTTGTGGAGGGGAGATGTTTGGGGAGAAGAGGCAGTCAGGAGCCTGGGAACTTGCCGAGGTGGAGCCGGTCCAAGCCGGGTCTCCTGTGTGCTGCTGTGTGGGCTGGTGGGCAACAGGACGGGCCAGTGCTCAGCATGTGACGGTGTCTGGGCTGAGCAGGAGGCCTCTTCCTTCAAGCATTTCCTCTGTGTGTGCACACGTGGGTTGGCTTCTGCCATTCCCTCTCTTCTTTGCTCATCTGTTTTCAAAAAGTATTTGAGTTCTTCTCTGCTCTCATTCTTCTGAATGAACTGTAGAATTGTTTGTCAAGTCCTTCTCGCTTCCAAAAGAAGACTATTATGACTTTCAGTGGAGAATCAGCTCCGCAAACTCATGTGGGGGGATTTCATCTCTCGGCAGTGTTCAGTGTTCCCATATAGGAGCACACTCTGTCTCTCGTTGTTTTTTTTAAATAGACCATAGCAAAATGCTGTGAACGCCTTCATTCTGATTATACCAAGTCTGCATATTTCTAATATGGGGGGGAATCCTTGGAGTCACAGGTTTTATTACCACAAGGCCTAGAGAGAGAGTACGGGTTGAAGCCTCATGATACGTGTTCACAGTTAACTGAATTTGAGTCTCTCTTCCATGTGCATGGTATACAGAATACAGTCACTGCTGTAAAGGAGAGAAGGACACTGTCCTTTCCCATAATAAAAACCACTAGCACAGACAAAACAGTAAAGAGTACATTTCCTAGGAGATGACAGTAAACATTTTTTTTTTTTTTGCGGTACTGGGGATTGAACCCAGGGGCATTCTACCTCCGAGCTACACCCCCAGACCTAATTTTTTGTTCTTTATTTGAAAACAGGGTCTCACTAAGTTGCAGAGGCCCTCATTAAGTAGCTGAGGCTGGCCGCAAACTCGTATTCTCCAGTCTCAGCCTCCCAAGCACTGGGATTACAAATGTGTGCCACCACACCTGGATGACAGTAAACATTTACGGTCAGGATAGTTCAAGAAAAAGTCTCCCAAACTAACTAGCCAGGACATCGCATGATCATAGGCTACAGAATAAGCTTGGACTTGCCAGGAGGACCTGGGACTCTTGTGTATATTAAGGTTTCTAGTGTTCATGTCTTCAGGGTAAACATCTGGCAAACACCCTCAGCTTGGTGCTTTTGGAGCACAGATGCTGGGCAAGCCCGGGCCTTTCCACCTCAAGCACCTGCGTCAACAATCTGTGATTCCATCAGTGACCCATGGTTTCCAACTTCACAGCCATTGTCAACCCACCCCCCAGGTTTAGAATGCAGGCTTCAGAATCTCCTCTTTCCTCTCCTGGTAGGGTTTTTACCCAGGTGTTTTATTTATTTATGAGTTTTGTTTCATATTGTCGGGAAGGCAGTTTCTTCTATGATTTTTTTTATCAGTCAGTATAAGCTAGGTTACTGTGCAGTAACAAACAGCCCTGCACATCTCTGTATTGAACAACACAAATGCATTTCTCATTCGTGTGAAGTCCACACTGTAGCTCCAAGCAGCTCTTCCTTGCACAGCTGTCCGTCAAGGGTTGACTGGCTCAGTGTTCCAGGGTGTGGATCAATGATGCACTTTGTGGTTGCCAAGGCAGGCGAAGAGCATGCTGAGCCAAGACTGGGCACTTAAATGCTTCTACCCAGAAGTTCAGGTATCACTCACGTTTCCTGGCCACAGCAAGTTAATGTGGTCATTCCCAGAAGTAACAGAAAACTGGATCCTGTTTAGCAGTACCAAGGCCCCAACACAGGTTTTTGCCAAAATATATTTTAACTTGCATTTTAAATTGCAGCTTTTATGATACAGCTGTATTTTTTTCTTCTATCCAACCACTTTGCTGAACTCTGGTTTTAGTCCAGAATATTCCTCACTGGAATTTGCTCCCCAAGAGCAAGCGTGGGGGTGGGGGTGGGGGCGTGACAGGTGTCTTCCTGGGTGCCCCCCTGGCAAGAGTGGAGGTGACATGATATGGGGCGCGCGGTCACAGGTAAACACCAGTATCGACGACTGGAAGACCACCAGGTGGAAGGACATCAATGTTGAGCAGATGGACATAGACTGTAAGAAGTTTGCCAAGGACGTGCGGTCTCTGGACAAGGAGATGAAGGCCTGGGGCGCCTTCGTGGGCCTCGACAACACCGTGAAGAACATGATCACGTCCCTGCGCGCCGTGAGTGAGCTGCAGAACCCCGCCGTCCGCGGCCGCCACTGGCAGCAGCTCATGCAGGCCACCCAGGTACCGTCGCTGGCCACGGGCTGGAGGGAGGGCCCCCGGTGGCGGCCCTGCTGCAGGATGGGGAGGCTCCAAGTGCCCGCGCTTGGCATGTCACACTCTGCCCTCGCCATCCTGAAAGTCAGTCATTTTCAGACAGGGAGCCCTACCTGTTCCTTTTGCACTGGGCTCTGCAAATGAGGTAGCCAGTCCTGGTTGAAGGGGACCTCCATAAGGAAAGTTTGGGGCAGATGAACAGCTCCTCTGGGGTCCCCATGCACCCCAGGAGCTCAAAGTCCTAGCACCCAAATTTTTCCAGGGATATCCCCCAAGCAGTAGGTACTGGCCCTGACCCCTCCGGAAGGCAGACAGGAACTCAGCCACTGTCGGCAAACGGTGAACAAGACCATGCGGAGCAGCTCGGGGCCTGGACGGCTCAGGAGTTCACCATGGCAGGAGCACACGTGGTGGAGGAGGTCTAAGAGACGGGAAGGGGCTGGTCCCCATCTCCCCCTCCAGGACACGCCCCCAGTGATCTGACCTGACCCCCCACTGGGCCCCACCTCCGGGAGGCTCCACCACCTCCCAGTAGCGCCGTGGGCTGGCGCCCAAGCCTTCCATGCCTGGCCTTTGAGGAAACTCATAAGACCTGAGCCACAGCAGGGGTGTGGTGTGAGGTAGGGATCCAGCACGGTTACCTGGGTAACGGGACCCTGTCCATTACCAACACGGCAGCTTCCTGAGGGGTGGATCCATTTTCTGGGGCCTATGTGACAAGACACCATGAAACAGGTACCTAGAACAACAGAGCTGTGTTCCCGAACGGTTCTGGAAGCTGGAAGCCTGACACTGAGGCATGGCCCGGTTCCTCTGGAGCTCTTCCAGCTTTGGGGTGGGGGTCCAGGCACTCGGGGGCCTGTGGCCTAATCCTCCCCGCCTTGCCTCCGTCTCCACATGCTCTCCCGTATTGCAAATCCCCTCCCCCGTGTCCTGTAAGAACGGCTGTCATCAGACGTAGGGCCTGCCTGACAAATCTAAGATGATCTCATCTCAGCATCCTAGACACCCACAAAGACCCTGTTTCCATGTTGGGCCACACTCTGGGTGCACCTGAATTCAGGGGACGCCCACGCCCCATCCCGGTGGGTTCTGCTGTCTCGCGGTTCCCCAGGGAAAGAGGCCAAGGCTTGGACAGGCACCTGGCCGCAGCCGCACGGCCGGGAGGTGGCAGAGCACAGCTTCCCCTGCTCCCGCCAGCGGCCCTGTCCTTCACTGCACGTCCCCGCTGCAGTTCAAGCACCCGTATGCAGTGTGCCGGCCTTCCCCGCAGGTGAAATTCGAAATGTCGGAGCAGACCACCCTGGCCGACCTCCTGCAGCTGAACCTGCACAAGTACGAGGACGAGGTCCGCAACATCGTGGACAAGGCCGTGAAGGAGTCGGGGATGGAGAAGGTAGGCGTCCGCCAGCCTCAGCAACTTAGCAAGACCCTATTTCAAAATAAAAAAAAAAAATAGCCAGGCGAGGTGGCGCACGCTTGTAATCCCAGTACTTGGGAGGCTGAGACCGGAGGATCCGGGTTCGCGGCCAGCCTCAGCTACTTAGTGAGGCCCTCCACAACTCAGTGAGACCCTGTTTCAAAATAAAGAATAAAAACTAGGGCTGGGGGTGTAGCTCGGAGGTAGAACACCCCTGGGTTCAATCCCCAGTACCACAAAATTAATTACTTAATTAATTTAAAAAATGAAAAGGGCTGGGGGTGTAGCTCAGAGTTAGAATGTCTCTGGGTTCAATTCCCAGTCTCTCTCTCTCTCTCTCTCTCTCTCTCTCTCTCTCTCTCTCTCACACACACACACACACACACACACACAGCGAAACACGTTGGGGCGGCACATTCTCAACTCCTTTGCACAGATACACTATGTGGCCCCCTGTGCCCGGCCGCCTTCACTCAGTCTCGCGTTTGCGAGGTTCCCCCACAGGGTGGCAGGCGTGGGCACCTGCTCCTTCCTCAGCTGATGGACCGCTACGTGCCTGTCCTTTCATGTGTAGGCGGGCATCCGGGCTGCTTCCACCTCTTGGCTGCTGTGACCAGCCTGGCCGTGAACACTCGGGCTCCGGTCCGTGTCCCGGGAAGCTCGAGCCCTCCCTTGGCTCCGCATCCTGGACGCTCAGTGTCCCCGTCTCCCTGCTCCCCTCCCAGGTGCTGAAAACCCTGGACAGCACCTGGACCACCATGGAGTTCGAGCACGAGCCGCACCCGCGCACCGGCACCATGATGCTCAAGGCGGATGAGGTGCTGGTGGAGACGCTGGAGGACAACCAGGTGCAGCTGCAGAACCTGATGATGTCCAAGTACCTGTCGCACTTCCTGAAGGAGGTGACGAGCTGGCAGCAGAAGCTGTCCACTGCAGACTCGGTCATCTCCATCTGGTTTGAGGTCCAGAGGACCTGGAGCCACCTGGAGAGCATCTTCATCGGGTCTGAAGACATCCGCGCCCAGCTCCCAGAGGACTCCAGGCGCTTCGACGAAATCGACCTGGAATTCAAGGTGAGCCCGGCCCGCCGGCACCTGGCGTGGTTCCGGAAATGGCTACTTTGGACAAAACGGGCCTCCTAACGCCTTGGCGGACCCCCTGCTCTTCCCAGGCCTTGATGGAAGACGCAGTGAAAACCCCCAACGTGGTGGAAGCCACCAACAAACCCGGGCTCTACGAAAAGCTTGAGGTGCTGAAGAAGAGGTGGGTGGGTCCCCACGCATCCCGGCCATGGGCAGCCCGGGTCGTGCGCCACCTGCTGGTCAGCGTGGTGCAAAGTCGCAGGTGGAGGGTGACGTTCCCTTCCCCTGGGAAGCCGCGACCAGGGCGATTGGAGGGCACCCGTTCAGTCTGGGAATGCCCTGGGGGTCAGGGGCTGGCGGGAGGGGAGAGCGCCGGGCCAGAAGTTCTGGATTCGCCTGTGATCAGCTGGCGGGACGTCTCCAGGACTCGGTCCGGCTGTCCACAGGAGGGGCTGGCCAAGACCCCCGTAGAGTGGGACTGACCTCTTCCCCTCCTTCCCCCCAGTTTGGCCGTGTGTGAAAAGGCTTTGGCGGAGTATTTAGAGACAAAAAGACTGGCTTTCCCGAGGTTCTATTTTGTCTCCTCGGCTGACCTGCTGGACATCCTCTCTAATGGGAACGACCCCGTGGAGGTAGGCGGGGCCCCTGGCATGCTGAAGGCCAAGCCAAGGTCATGCCCTGAACTCCAAGCTCATGCCCTGAACTCCAAGCGTTAGGTGGGAGTCTGGGGAGACTGGGGAGCCCTGGGGACTCCTCTCAGCCCCCGCTCTGCACTTGGTATGGCTTTGGGCAAGCCGATCTACCCCCCTGGGCCTCGCTTTCCTCATCTGGAAAGTGGGTCAGATGCCAGGGGCATAGAGAGTCACAGTTTCTGGAAGATATACCCACTTGCTGGGCCAGCGTCCATATAATTTACTTTATTTATTTTTTTCGGTACTGGGGATTGAGCCCAGGGGCATTCTACCTCCAAGCTATACCCCCAGCCCTATTTTTTCTTTATTTTCCTGTTTCTTTTCTTTTCTTTTTTTTTTTTTTTTTTTTTTTTTTTTTTTTTTTTTTTTTTTTTTTTTTTTTTTTTTTTGTAATGCCGGGGACTGAACCCATGGCCTTGTGCTTGCTGGGCAAGCATTCCACCACTGAGCTACACCCCCAGCCCTTTTTTCTATATTTTGAAACAGGGTCTCACTAAGTTGTGGTAGGCCTCACTAAATAGCTGAGGCTGGCTGTGAACCCAGATCCTCCTGCCTCAGCCTCCCAAGGACTGGGATTACAAGCATGTGCCACCATGCCTGGCCATATCATTTTAATAAATGCCCCGGGATCCTGGAAGAAAGTTTCCCCGGCTCTTCTGAGAGAGACAAGAGTTAACTAAGTGGAGGGAGAATGAGGATATCTCATTCTAACTGTTACATTCTGGAATACACAAAAGGAAGGGACACCCGGGGGCCGTGGTTAAGGATCTGGTTCCTCTATCCTGCCGGGGAGAGTTCTCACCAGTCCTCTGGGTGGCAAAGCCATGTTCCGTTACCGTTGGCAAAAGATGGAGAACATATGCCAGAAGAAAGGGAGGGAGGGGGCTTAGACCCCTGCTCGGGGTGGGGGAAACCTCGGTGCCCTCTCAAGTCCCCGGTCACACCACAGCGGCGCCCCTCCTCCCCCAGGTGAGCCGCCACCTGTCCAAGCTCTTCGACAGCCTGTGTAAACTGAAGTTCCGACTGGACGCCGACCAGAAGCCGCTCAAGTTCGGCCTGGGGATGTACAGCAAGGAGGACGAGTACGTGGATTTTGATCAGGAGTGCGACCTGTCGGGGCAGGTGAGAGTGTGCACGCACCCTTGGATGGACGGCGACGTCCGCTCAGCCGCCAGCCCGGGCCTGGCCTGTCCCTCTCCTCCGCCTCTCGGGAGGACGTTTGGGGACTTGGTGCATTCCCAGCGCAGCCTTCCCGCCTCCCTCCCTGGATGGATCTTGGGCAGAAGGGGCGGGGAGGGAGGTCTGTGACTGTCACTGAGCTCTTTGTGCTGGCCAAGGGGACTGCACTGATGGGGCCAGGCAATCGGAACCACTCATTTCTGAGATGATTGGCTGCACAGCCTCGATGCGTCCAGAATGGTCTTGGGGTTCTCTCCCCCTCCCCACAAGCACGTCACCCAGCACCTGCTCCATGCCGGCCGCTCCCACTGACACGGCTGCGTCTCCCCATCTCGCTGCCCAGCTACTGATCAAGCAGCGGGAACTATTTTGGGGAGTTGGTGGTGGTACTGGGGATGGAACCCAGGGGCCTTCTACCTCTGAGATACCCCCCCAGCCCTATTTTTTCTTTTATTTTTTTGAAACAGGGTCTCACTAAGTTGTGGAGGGCCTCACTAAGTTGCTGAGGCTGGTCTTGAACTTGCAATCCTACTGTCTCAGCCTCCCAAGTACTGGGATTACAAGCGTGCACCACCACGCCCAGCAGCAGAAGTGATTTTGAGATTTTGACGTTAAGCTTCCTACAGTTGAACTAACAGCACACGCTCCTCAGCTCTGTCTGGAGGGGGCTGGACCGGGGAGAGGGTGAGGACACCCACCTACCAGCTGGTTCTGGTTCCCCTCCCCCACTACCCCTTACAGACAGGACTAAGAACGGGAGCAAGGACAGCCATACTGACCGTTGTTAAAAAGGAAATCTAGCCAGGCGTGGTGGTACATGCCTGTAATCCCAGTACTTGGGAAGCTGAGATAGGAGGACTGCAGGTTGGAGGCCATCCTTAGCAACTTAGCAAGGCCATGTTTCAAAATAAAAAATAAAAGCCAGGCGTGGTGGCGCACGCTTGTAATCCCAGTACTTGGGAGGCGGAGAACGGAGGATCCGGGTTCGCGGCCAGCCTCAGCTCGCGCTCTCTCTCTCTCTCTCTTTCTCTTTCTCTCTCTCTCCCTGTCTCTCTCTCCCTCTCTACTTAGTGAGGCCCTCCGCAACTTCGTGAGACCCGGTTTCAAAATAAAGTATAAAAAAATAGGGCCGGGGGTATAGCGCGGAGGTAGAACGCCCCTGGGTTCAATCCCCGGTACCGCAAAAAAAAAAAATAAAATAAAATAAAATAGGGCTGGGGGTGTAGTTTGGAGGTAGAACACCCCTGGGTTCAATCCCCAGTACCACAAAAAAAAAAAAAAAGGAAAGGAAAATCTACCCTGTGACCCCTTTAAGGGGCTTTCTCCCCTCCCAGTAGCGGTTAGTTGAGAGGTTATTTTTGGTTGTTTGGTTTTGGGTTTTTGCTGTGCTGAGATGGAATCCAGGGCCTGTGCATGCAAAGCACACGGCCTACCACTAAGCTCCACCCTCTGCCCGAGGGTTTATTTAAAATACAAATAAGCCAGACGTCAGGACACGCGCCTGTGATACCAGTATTTGGGAGGCTGAGATAGGAGGCTCACAGGTTCGAGGACAACGCATGGTAACTTAGTGAGATGTTTGTTTGTTTGTTTGGTGGCACTGGGGATTGAACCCAGGGGCATTCTACCTCCCAAGCTACACGCCCAACCCTATTTTATTTTTATTTGGAACCAGATCTCACTAGGTTGATGAGAGTCTCACTACTTGCTGAGGCCATCCTCGAACCTGCGATCCTCCTGTCTCAGCTTCCCAAGTACTGGGATTACAAGCGTGCACCACCACGCCTGGCTCAAGAGACCCTGTTTTAAAATAAAAAATAAAATAGGGCTGGTGTAGCCTCTGAGGGTGTAGCTCAGAGATAGAATGCCCCTGGGTTCCAACCCCAGCACTACGATCAATCAATCAATAAAAATAAGACACAACACCGAGTCTTGTGGACAGCAGTGTCCCGTGGACAGGACCTCACTGTCCCGCAGCCCCTTGATGAGCAGGTGGCCGCATCTGGCGAGGACCGGCCAGGTGGGCGAGGGGACGTCAGCATAGCACAGATGGTCAGCAGCGGCTCGGGCGCAGGCTTGGCCACCTGCCCAGCAAGACTGTCCTCTGGGTCGCCTCCCCTTCTCTGTCTTGGGGATAGTCACACGTGCACCCGGATGCGTAACGCACGGAGGTTAGCCAGGCGTGGCGGCCTTCCTGACCGCATTTCTCAGGCGGGTCGCAGTAGTGTTCTATAAACACTTTGACACTTCCTCCCTGGGCCACGGCGATGATGATAATTAGAGTGATTTTTCTTTCTGCCAAAGCAAGTCCTTGCAACTGGATGTGCCCATGGCCCCACGTGATCTGTGTGGCTCCCGGTGGTCCCGTGTGGTCCATCACCATCACCTGTGGCCCCGCGTGGTCACTGTGGCTCCCCATGGACCGCATGGTCAGTGAGGCTCCCGTCCCCAGGTGGAGGTTTGGCTGAATCGAGTGCTGGACCGAATGTGCGCCACGCTCCGGCACGAAATCCCAGAGGCCGTGGTGACGTACGAGGAGAAGCCGAGGGAGCAGTGGATCTTCGACTACCCCGCGCAGGTCCGAGGCTGGCCGGCGGCGGTGGTCTCTGGAGCTGAGCCCCCTGGCTGGCCACGCCTGGGGAGGGAGCGGCTCACCCGCTGGGCGAAGCTCACGGCAAGCGCCCCGGGGCGCCATCTGTTTTCAGATCGCGCTCACGTGCACACAGATCTGGTGGACTACGGAGGTGGGCATGGCATTCTCCAGGCTGGAGGAAGGATACGAAAACGCCATCAAAGACTACAACAAGAAGCAGGTGTGCGAGCCCATCATCCGCCCAAAATGGCCGTGCACGTGCCGCACGTCCCATTCCTGCCTAAGGCCAAACTTGGCGAAGTCTCCATTTCCGTAGGTCAAAAGAGTCACGCTCCCCCCAGGAGCCCCAGCGTCAGGGGCATGGAACTTTAGAACTTTAATTTCTCCCCTGGAAGTCATCAAATATTACCACAAGTCTTTTTTTTTTAGATTCTTTGTTAGATATTTAAAAACTAAAGATATGTGTGTGTGTGTGTGTGTGTGTGTGTTACTGGGGATTGAACGCAGGGGCTTTCTTCCTCTGAGCAACACCCCCAGACCTATTTTGTTTTTTATTTTGAAACAGGGTCTCGAGAAGTTGCTGAGGGCCTCACTCATTTGCTGAGGCTGGCCTCGAACCTGTGATCCTCCTGCCTCAGCCTCTCAAGTTCTGGGATTACAGGTGTGCACCACCACGCCCCGCAAAAGATAATTTTTAAAATAGAAGAAGGGAAAGTTACCCATAATCGCATCTCCCATATACACCACCACCACCACTTTCTTATGTAGCCTTCTAATCATTTCATGTGTGTATAATTGATTTGTGTGTGTGTGTGTGTGTGTGTGTGTGTGTGTGTGTGTGTGTGGTACTAGGGATGGAACCCTGAGTCATTCTACTTCTGGGCTACACCCCAGCCCTATTTTTTATTTTTTGTTTGGAAACAGGGTCTCACTAGGTTGATGAGAGTCTCACAACTTTCTGAGGCTGTCCTCGAACCTGCGATCCTCCTGTCTCAGCCTCCCAAGTACAGGGATTACAGGTGTGCGCCACCACGCCTGGCTCGTATAATTAATTTATATGTAAAAATATACAAACTAGCTGGGCATGGTGGCACACGCCTGCAGTCCCAAATACTCTAGAAGCTGAGGCAAGAGGATCACATGAGGAGATAGAGGCCGATCTGGACAACATAGCAAGACCCCATCTCAAAACAAAATAAAACAAAACAACACACTAACTATCTTGTACAGTTTCACAGTTAGTTGTTTTTGCTTACCATCCACCCTCTTCCCCGATGTTAACTTTTCTTCCCCTCCATCGGTGTTTAGAAGCACCATGGTGCTCCGCCCCAGGTGGGGAATGTGGAGAACATTTTCCCGTCTTTCATTATTGTAAATAAGCGACCATGATCCCCTGGGGACCCACCTGGTCCTCGGAACACACGTGGCTGGGTTGCACCCCGGTGGGCGCCGTGCGTGCGTGCACGCGTGCGCGGTCTCACGAAGGCGTGGGTCCCCTGCAGATCAGCCAGCTGAACGCGCTCATCACGCTGCTCATTGGGAACCTCAGCGCGGGCGACAGGATGAAGATCATGACCATATGCACCATCGACGTGCACGCCCGGGACGTGGTGGCCAAAATGATCACCGCCAAGGCACGCGCGCCTGTCCCCAGGGAGGGCCATGTCCCTCGCGGTCAGCTGAGCCGTGCCGCCGGAAATGCCTGTCCTTAGTGATGTTCGGCTGGGGCAGCAGGGCGGTGGGCCCAGGGACGGCCCCGGGGCAGGCTGTGGCTCTGGGCTGACGAGGGCGCGGCTCCCTCCGCAGGTGGAGAGCTCCCAGGCCTTCACCTGGCAGTCCCAGCTCCGGCACCGCTGGGACGAGGAGAAGAAACACTGCTTTGCCAACATCTGCGACGCCCAGATCCGCTATTCCTACGAGTACCTGGGCAACACGCCGCGGCTGGTCATCACCCCGCTCACGGACAGGTGCGGACGCCGGCCCCTCCGCCATCGCGCCTTCCCTTCCTCCCCTTCCCACTTGCCGAGCCTGGGAGAGCCGGCATTTGGCTCAGGCGGGCCTGCCACCAGCAAGGCGCCCCGGCCCTGGGCTCCCTCCATGTCCTTGGCCTGACGACCAGCTGTGTGGCTTTGGGGGAGTTCCTTAGCCTCTCTGGGAGCCCGCGAAGTCGGGAGAGTGTCCCATGAATCCTTATGAGCTCCTTGAGGAACAAGTGAATTGTGTGACAGTGAAAGGGCTCCAAGCAAGCCAGGCGTGGTGGCACACACCTGTAATCCCAGTACTTGGGAGGCTGAAATAGGAGGACCACAGGTTCGAGGCCAGCCTCGGCAACTTAGCGATGCCCTGTTTCCAAATAAAAAAAAATTTAAAAAGGGGGCTAGGAGTGTAGCTTGGAGGTAGAATGCCCCTGAGTTCCATCCAGAGTGAGTGAGTCAGTGTGTGTGTGTGTGTGTGTGTGTGTGTGTGTGTGTGTGTTTAAAAAGCACTCGGTAGCTGGGCGTGGTGGTGCACGCTTGTCATCCCAGTACTTGGGAGGCTGAGACCGGAGGATCTGAGTTCTTACCTGCCTCAGCTGCTTAGTGAAGCCCTCCGCAACTTAGGGAGACCCTGTTTCAAAATAAAGAATTAAAAAATAGGGCTGGGGGTGTAGCTCGGATGTAGAAGGCCTCTGGGTTCAATTCCCAGTACCGCAAAAATAAATAAATAAAATAAAATAAAAATAAAAAGCGCTCAGAGTACACCTACACGTGGGGTATTGTGAGGGCTGTTTTATCAGCGGGGCCGCCCCCCGGAATCCACAGTGCCTGAGCGTGTCTGCCCCAGCGCGGTCTCCGTCCCTCAGTCAAGGCTGAAGTTCTTCCTGCCCTCTCCCTTTCAAACCACTGGGGCTGAGCAGGTGCGTGTCACATAGTTAGTGGAGACCACAGGCAACGTGAAGCAGAGGCTGCAGGGTCACAGCCCACGAGGTAACCCGGGTCCTTCGCAGGTGCTACATCACGCTGACCCAGTCCCTCCATCTGATCATGGGCGGAGCCCCCGCGGGCCCCGCTGGCACCGGCAAGACAGAAACGACCAAGGACCTGGGCAGGGCCCTGGGCACCATGGTGTACGTCTTCAACTGCTCAGAGCAGATGGACTACAAGGTAGGCGGCCGAGGCCACCGGCGCCCACATGGGACCAGAGAAGAGCACCCAGTCCTGGGAGGCTGTAGCAAGCTTTTGGTGTGTGGACACCTAGGCTCCAGGGGACACTCAAGCCAGGTCCCCCGTGTGCTGTAGCCTGTCTGAAGAGGCCCCAGGGTAGACAAGCCCAGCCTCAAATACCCGGCCCCTGCCCCGGAGGTGGCCCCTCATCCACAGTCCAGGACACTCCGGCGGTGAGACAGCAGGCCGGAGTGGGCACCTGCTTCGTGTTCAGTGTGGGATGCGGAGTAAAAGCAACGTCCAGCTGGGCGCTGCGGGGTACAGGGGCCAGGTCCCATGGGTCATGGAGACTGCAGGGCCACATCAGTGTTCAAAGAGCCATGCAGGAGCAGGAAGACCTGGGCGGCCAGGCTGCAGCAGCCTCCTGCAGGAGGGGCAGGTGGCCCCTGAGTGCAGGACCTGGCTCCCACCCATGTCTGAGCCCCACAGCCCAGGGTCCCCATCCTGAGGCTGAGGACAGGCCACTGCCCCTGCTGGCTGTCAAGGTCGAACCGCCCACACAAGTCTCCTGGATTCTAAAACGTGAAGTCTGAAGCCAACGCCCCTGGAGGGACTCGAGACCCACCTCGAATCCCGTGGCGAGTGTGGAAGGGTCATGCTGACTTCCAGCTGGGGGCTGGTGACACAGACAGCCAGACAAAAAAGTCTCCAGAGGCGGCTGTGCCCGGCTCCTGCCTTGGAGGGAATCCCCCTCCTTGTGTGCATAAAAGGAAGGGCGAAGAAAAAAAACCACGAGGGTGGGGTTCACACCTGTGCACTTGTCTGGGCCACACAGGAAACCTCCTTCGTGGGTCTGTGACTGGGGTGTCGGGGGGTCACGTGTGAAAGCATGCGCTCTTCCTAACACCCAACCCTCTGCCGCAGGAGCCTGTTCGGGGCGCAAGCCTTCGAAGGCCCCCACGCCCCAAGGCTTACCCTGGTGTGGGGTCACGGAGGGGAACGAGGCTGCAGAGGCAGCCTCCCTCCCCCCCTCTCCCTTTCTCTGACGCCCCTCTGCCCAATCTCACCCTTTCTAGTCCTGTGGAAATATCTACAAGGGCCTGGCCCAGACCGGAGCCTGGGGCTGCTTCGACGAGTTTAACCGGATCTCCGTGGAAGTCCTGTCCGTGATCGCTGTGCAGGTAGGGCTGGGGTCTGGCCGGTGGCTGGCGGCCGGTGGCTTTCACTTTTCTCACACGCCGGAGAGACCCTCCTGCAGTGCCCCGGGCCCAGAGGGGTGGTGTGGAAAGAGGAGACCTTGCCCCATCCTCGGGCCCACAGTTGGCTTAGGCAGGCAGAGCTGAACAACCAGGAACATGCGGTGCGCGTGGTAGCACTCATGTAACCAAATACATCTGAGGGGAGGCTTTATGTCGCTTGGGGGTACTGGAAGAGAAAATTATAAAAAATCTAGTTTTGTAGATCTTTTTTTATTTGTTTGTTTGTTTGTTTTTGGTACTGGGGATTGAACCCAGGGGCATTGTACCTCTGAGCAATACCCCCAGCCCTATCATCATCATCATCATCATCATCAATCATTATTGTTTTGTTTTGTTTGCAGTACTGGGGATGGAACCCAGGGGCATTCTACCTCCGAGCTCCACCCCCAGCCTTATTTTTCATTCTTTATTTTGAAACGGGGTCTCACTAAGTTGCGGAGGGCCTCACTAAGTAGCTGAGGCTGGCCGTGAAACTGCGATCCTCCTGTCTCAGCCTCCCAAGTACTGGGATTACAAGTGTGCGCCACCACGCCCGGCTTTGCAGATCTTAACTGGCTTTTCTTTGTGATGCTCGACTCGGGCAGCAGTGGAGAATGCTCCACCATACTGCAGAGGCAGGTTGTACTGACAGCCAGAGAAAGGGAAGTGAGGTCCGGAAGATGGAAGAAAGAGAGGTGGAGACGGCCCCAGCGGTGGCAGCGGGCATCTGTCTTTGTGCACAGCTGGCTGCTGGGGGGTGGGGTGAGACTCGGATCAGGGACAGTGCATTAACGAGTTGAAGTTCACTAGGCACCCGTGAAGGGAGACGCCCTTAAGCCAAACCTAAGTTTGTACAGAGGCAGCTTTAGGCCAAACAGTTGGGTTCCACAGGGAGAAGGACGAGGGTTTGGGTGCTAGAGTCAGTGGAGCGGGGCTTTGGCGAAAGATGTGGAGTTTCTCAGTTAGACACAGGAAGGAAGAAAAGGAGGGAAGGAGGGAGGGAATTTGCCCTGTGCTTTGGGAGTGCCCCGCGTGAAGCCCAGGACGGCAGGCAGCAGGGGACCTGAGACAAGGCAGAAGCAGGGTCCTCGGACACCGGACACTGACCAGTGGGACTAGAGATAGGAACTTGGACCTAGTGACAATAGAAATAAAGCCAGCCAAAGAACATGGAGCCACAGGCAACCCTTTAATGGGGGAAGCAGGGAGAGGGCACTGAGGGAGAGAGAGAGATCAGGCTGCTCCCCGAATGAGGGAAGGGACACGCCTTTTTGGGGGTTGCTGGGGTGGCCTCGAGTCTGGTAGATCATCACCCCAATTCCAGTTCTGCCAGGTGGGCGGAGAAGTCCTGATCACGGGAGGGGACGATCTCCATTTGCTTAGTAGGATGCTCATCTCTCAGACAGACCTGTGACCCTGGAAAGGGGGGGATCTGGTGCCGTGAGGTGGCTGCGCCCGCTCGGCGCAGCCTCAGTTCCTATCAGGGAGTAATGCTCCCAGTTAGGGACATGATCCCATCATGGAGTGATCTGTCTGCGGGCTGTGCTGTTCCTGGACTGGAATCCCAGGCCACTACAGGCTTCGGGCAATGACTGGCGCCGTCTAGGTACCGCCCCAGGGTCTGCCAGGGGATGTCCCTGCAGAGCTTGAAAATGCCTTAGTTACTCTTATCTTGGTGTCCTCCTCTTAAAGGGGACAAGACAGGTCAGGTAAGTTTAGCGTGGTAAGAGAGATGCTCCTGGAGTGATTAACATGCCTCCGTGCAGAGCTGAGCAGGAATCTGGAGACAGATACAAAATGAAGGCCGAGCTGCCCAGCTTGATCCTGCTTCTAGTTCCCACGGGCCTCTGCAGGCAAGCGAAGACAGTGCTTTTAGCAAAGGCAGCCTCTCTAAGTCTCTGTTATAACAGAGGCTCAGGCTCGTCCAGTTTCTGTGTCAATTTGACGGGTCATTAGTTAAGGCCTTGGGGGTATATCTCTCTCCGTCCCTATGGGGGTCCCCCTGGGGGGGTCCCGGCGCCAGCTCCCCTGACTGCTGTTAAAATCATCTGTGGGGAGCTGGGTGGAGTGGCACACACCTGTAATCCCAAGATTTGGGAGGCTGAGACAGGAGGATTGCAGGTTCAAGGCCAGTGTCAGCAACTTATCAAGACTCTGTTTCAAAATAAAAAATAAAAAGGGCTAGGGGCATATCTCAGAGTTAAAATGCCCCTAAATTCAATCCCCAGTACCAAAAAAAAAAAAAAAAAATGCAAGCTAACATTTGAATATTTTAAAAATTTAAACAAAAGTTCCAAACAAGTAAGATGTTTCATAAGAAAAAAATGGATCTATAAGAAAGAAGGAGCCAGGCGTGGTGGCACTCGCCTGTAATCCCAGTACTTGGAAGGCTGAGACTGGAGGATCGCAGGTTCGCGGCCAGCCTCATCTACTTAGTGAGTACCTCCACAACTTAGTGAGACCCTGCTTCAAAATAAAGAATAAAAAATAGGGCTGGGGGTGTAGCTCGGAGGTAGAATGCCCCTGGGTTCAATCTCTGGTACTGCAAAAAAAAAAATAAAAAAAAAAGGAATCTGCTATCACAAATCACAGAGCTGAAAACCAAAGCCTTTTCCTGCTTCTTGATTAACTAGCCATATTAGAGTGGGAAGTCGAGTAGAAGCATTTGTCCTGAAATTAACTTGGTTTTGGTCAGTAAATCTAATGGTTACATTGGGGGGAAAAATCTTATTTGATTTGTTTACTGATTCACACCTGATGGCGATACCAGATGCATTTATTTTGTGTGTTTGCTTTAAATTTCTTTTTTTTTTTGCGGTACCGGGGATTGAACCCAGGGGCATTCTACCTCCGCGCTACACCCCCGGCCCTATTTTTTATACTTTATTTTGAAACCGGGTCTCACAAAGTAGCGGAGGCCTCACTAAGTAGAGAGAGAGAGAGACAGGGAGAGAGAGAGCTGAGGCTGGCCGTGAACCCAGATCCTCCGGTCTCCACCTCCCAAAGTACTGGGATTACAAGCGTGCGCCACCACGCCTGGCTAAATTTCATTTTTAATTTACATGTAAGAATGTACATCTAGGTGTGACAAAAGGAAAGGAAAAAACAATTCTGTGGGAGAGTAAGTTTTTGTTTTCCGTGTTTAAAAACAAAAATGAAACATTGAGATTCCAAAAGGAAAAGGAAGGGAGGTCGCGGGGTGCTGAGACCCCCACCCACAGCAGAGGGGGTGGGATGTGGTGAAGCCGCAGGCGGGTGGGCGCGCAGGGACCCCAGGCCAGGGGAAGTTAACTCCCAAGCTCTGGGCCTCCGGTTTCCTAATCTTTACAACAGGCCGATGCCTCCGGGTGGGTTTGCAGGTGAGGTTGGAGTGGGGCAGGAGCCCGCGCCTCCTCTCCTCTCCTCCTTCCGCACGGACTCGCTGGCCCTGGAGCTCGCAGCCAGTAAGGCAGAAGAACGTGGGTGGCCAGTTCCTGGGGCCAGAGCCCAGGGCCACTGACCTGCGAGCAGCCTTGGGGAGCCTGTCCCCGGCCCCCAGCACATGTGCAGGGCTCCTGCCCCACTCCAAAGTCAGTGAACACACCCCAGAATGTTTATGTAGCGCCTGTTTGAGGCCCCAAATGTTTGTGGATGCAAACAGGAGCAGGGACAGGAACAGAATGACAAGAGGGGTCCGCCCAAAGGGTGGGAGGAGGCTCTGCAGACAGCACCGGAGGGAGCCCAGACCCACCTGGGCAAAGAGCGCTGCTCCAAGGAAAACAGACAGGCGAGCGAGACAGGTTTCAACTGTGAGCGTTGGGTGCCCCCACGTGGTGGCTTGGAGATATGCAGCCGCCTTCTCCCATTTCTGCAAAAACCCAAATGCCCTTGTGATATCCCTGACGTTAACCTCGTCAGTGACAGATGGTCTCGGAGACCCTGAAATGGAGTTGGCTACTAATTCATCTCCCGATGGGTCCTGGCCAGAGCAGGAGCAGAACACAGACAAGGACCGGAGGGCGATATTACTCAGCAGGGACAGGAAAGAATGTCCATTCGGGCCCCATCCGGGGCGCTTGTCTGAGAATTTTGCTGAGACACAAAAGCCCACTTGATGGCACGCTCTGCACTTCCACTTGTATAAGGACTGACAAGCCAGGCATCATGGTGCACGCCTGTAATCTCAGCACTTGGGAGGCTGAGACAGGAGGATTGCAGGTTTGAGGCCAGCCTCAGCAACTTAAGGAGACCCTCAGCAACCTAGCGATACGCTGTTTCAAAACAAAAAAATAAAAAGTAGCTTGGAGGTAGAATGCCCCTGGGTTCAATCCCCAGTAACACACACACACACACACACACACACACACACACACACACATACACAGGTGTGACAAGATCACAGAAACGGAGACCAGATGAGGTGTCGGAAGGGGACAAGGGGCAGGTTGGGGAGGGCAGAGGAGACGCGAGGGTCCTGGAGACTCACAGCCACCACGCTGTGCCTATGTGCCTGGCAAAGCCGTGTTTTTCTACGTTGGTGTGTGTGTGTCCCGACTGTTTAGGTAAAATGTGTCCAAGATGCGATTCGGGCCAAGAAGAAGACGTTTAACTTCCTGGGAGAGATGATCAGCCTCATCCCCACCGTCGGCATCTTCATCACCATGAACCCTGGGTACGCAGGACGCACGGAGTTGCCTGAGAACTTGAAGGCCCTGTTCAGGTGTGTGGCCCCGCCGCAGCAGGAGGGGCTGAGCAGGGGAGGGCGGAGGAGCCAGGGAGGACCAGCTCCTAAGCACAGCGGGCAGGCACGCTCCCTCCTCCAGAGCACTGAGTCTTCCCCACCTGACACCCTGCTCATCCATTCGAAGACTGTTAGAGGAGAGTGGAACAGAGAGAGTGTGGGGCCCAGAGGAGCCTGAGCAGAGGCCGTGGGGAGAACAGGAGAGGGTAGAGGCCGGGCCCCAGCTCCACACCCCCGGGAGGTTGACCGAGGCCTGGAGTCCACCTGGCAGGGTTGGGGTGCTGTCCTAGGGGAAGAGGGCAGGTGGGGTCAGGGAGCCGGGAGTGAGAGGAGAGGCCCACGGTCCACTGGCGTCTCCTCAGGCCCTGCGCCATGGTTGTCCCAGACTTCGAACTGATCTGTGAGATCATGCTGGTGGCTGAGGGCTTTCTGGAAGCCCGGCTGCTGGCCAGGAAGTTCATCACGCTCTACACCTTGTGCAAAGAGCTGCTCTCGAAGCAGGTGCGTGCCCACGGGGTCCCAGAGCAGCACAGTGGCCTGGGGAGGACTCCGTGTGTCCCGGTACCACGCTGGCCTCGGTCCCCACGGCCCCCATCCCAGCCTCAGAGCCGCCCTGGGTCCGGAAGCGCCAGCTGACCAGCCGCGGGAAAGCGCGTTCACCTCCTCCCACCCCGCAGGATCATTACGACTGGGGTCTGCGAGCCATCAAGTCTGTGCTGGTGGTGGCCGGCTCCCTGAAGAGGGGCGACCCCACCCGGGCAGAGGACCAGGTGCTCATGAGGGCGCTGAGGGACTTCAACATCCCCAAGATCGTGACCGACGACCTGCCCGTGTTCATGGGGCTGATCGGGGACCTCTTCCCGGCTCTGGACGTGCCCCGGAAGCGAGACCTGAACTTTGAGAAGGTACACTTGCCTCTGGGCCTCCTTCGCCCCGAAAAGCCTGCCCAGACGGGGTTCCCTCGGGTACACTTGCCTCTGGGCCTCCTTCGCCCTGAAAAGCCTGCCTGGACAGGGGGTTCCCTCCGGTCGGGGACCCCTCCTCCAGCTCAATCCCAGCTGGGTCACTAACTGGCAAACGCAAGCTTGGGGCAGGTGGCCCACATCCATCAGCCCGGGAAGGTCACACAGGCAAGAGCTCTGGGGCCACAGCCTCTGGGTGCTGGGGGGTCCCGCCAGGGGCTGGGTGGGGGCTCCGGGCAGTGTGTGCTCTCGTGGGCATCAGCAGCAGAGCTTGCGACGCATCTGCGTTAGAAGGCAGGTCGTCCCGTGCCATCTCCCACCACGCAGGAAGCTGCCCTCCCCCATCGTAAAAGGCGGTCCTCTCCTTGCCCCCCAACCTTGTGCACGTCCCCCCAGATCATCAAGCAGAGCGTGGTGGAGCTCAGGCTGCAGGCCGAGGACAGCTTCGTGCTGAAGGTGGTGCAGCTAGAGGAGCTGCTGCAGGTCCGCCACTCGGTGTTCGTCATCGGGAACGCGGGCAGCGGCAAATCCCAGGTCCGTCGCCTGCGGGGACATCAGCCAACAATGGGGGGAGCAGGGTGGGGTGAAGGGTCACCTCCCCCACCCCAGGGGCCCAGCCTAGTGCACTGTGCGGGGTGCTCCGGTTCAATGAGGAGCTTTCCTCCCCCCTGCCTCTCTTCCCGCCCTGTCCCCCACTCACACCCTCCTGACCCCTGCCATCACTGGTGGCCGGGTGAAAAGTAGAGGGTGATGGCCATTATTACTAATGTCGGTGACACTGGAAATTTTAGGCCAGCCAAGTGTTCAGTTGGATCCCCACAGGAGAGACTATTATGCTATTATGAAAAATCATTTCCAAAGACTAATAACATGGGGGGAATCTCACAGCAAGTTATTTTCAAAAAGGCAGAAACTCTATGCATTCCATTTTCTGAAAAGAAACATAAATATAGCCAGGCGTGGTGACGCACATTTGTAATCCCAGTACTTGGGAGGCTGAGACAGGAGGATCGCAGGTTCGTGGCCAGCCTCAGCTACTTAGTGAGGCCCTCCGCAACTTAGTGAGACCCTGTTTCAAAATAAAGAATAAAAAATAGAGCTGGTGGTGTAGCTCAGAGGTAGAATGCCCCTGGGTTCCATCCCCAGTACTGCAAAAAAAAACCCATAAATATATAGACACACACACAAAATATATGCTAATATGTCATTAAAACTTGTTCTCTCCGGGAGGAAGTGTTAGGGAGTTTTCTCTCCTTGTGACCCCGCCCATGAGCATGCACTACTTGTATTACAAGGAAGCAATGAATGGATTTTTCCAGATCTTAGTGTGGTCCCAAGAGCTCTCTGTGGTCTGTAGACACAAACAATTAGCTTCTGGTCACCAGGGCCACTTGGGCTCAGAGGTGGTCTGGGGGACGCAGACTCACCCACACCCCTAGAAGCAAGCCAGGTGCAGGAGGGGGTCTGCTTGTGTCAACACGAGGGGCCACCCGTGCAGGCCACGCACATAGTCCTCCGCTCAGCTGCAGCAGGTGCTGGGGACTTGAAGCCACTAGTGAGTGACCTCTGCCCTTACCAGGTCCTCAGATCTCTCAACAAGACCTACCAGAACCTGAAGCGGAGGCCGGTGGCCGTGGACCTGGACCCCAAGGCCGTCACCTGCGACGAGCTCTTCGGCATCATCAACCCGGCCACCAGGGAGTGGAAAGACGGTAACAGCAGCTGGGGGGGTCCAGGATCCAGACCCTGCCGGGCGCCTGGCCAGGCTCCCTGGAGAGGCCCTCGGCAGCTCCAGGCCCACGGTCTAGTGCGGGGATCCCAGGCACACACACAGGCTGCATGAGTGTTTAGGAAGACAGTGGACACTAGCGGGACGTGGTGGCACATGCCTGTAACCCCGGGTACTTGAGAGGCTGGGACAGGAGGATTGCAAGTTTGAGGCCAGCCTCAGCAACTTAATGAGACCCTTGGCAACTTAGCAAGTCCCTATTTCAAAACAAAAAATAAAAAGGGCTGGGGGTGTAGCTCCAAGGTAGAATGCCCCTGGGTTCAGTCCCCAGTACAAAAAAAAAAAAAAAGACAGTGGGTTCTCAGAGGACACAGTGGGTGGCATCACTGGGCAGAGAGGGAGCCGCAGGAGGGGTTGCTGAGGACCAGCCAGCCCAGGTAGGCCCCTGAGGCTGGACACCAGGTGACCGCTGCCCAAGGGAGCAGGGCTGTGTGCAGGTCCCACCTCTCTCCCGGAGCTCTGGGGAAGGGGTTTCTGCCGGGAAGCCGCCCTATCAGGTTTGTGTTGATGAATGAACTCGGGGGGCAATTGAGAACAGGCAAGAGAAGGGGATTGGGGGCACCACTTGCTGGATACAGGGACCT
The DNA here is from genome assembly GCA_004027185.1 of Glis glis. Lineage (NCBI taxonomy): Eukaryota > Metazoa > Chordata > Mammalia > Rodentia > Gliridae > Glis > Glis glis. Next base: position 7,752 of record PVJS01011327.1, on the reverse strand, counting down.
GCCCCCATGTCCCAGTGGCCCTGGGACCCAGGGAGGGCAGGGAGGGGTCTGCCCCGGGAGAGGTGGCGCCCACTCCTGCCTCCCTACCCTCCACCTGCCGGCCTTCCTCTGTGAGTTTATCCCCCTCCTGGGCGGCACGTTTATTTCTACCTGCATACCTGCTTCTCCAAGCCCTCCCACTGTCCCCTTCCGTGCCTGACACATGGAGGTCACCTGACCGTTGTTGAGTGAATGGATTAGTGCAGGGGCTGACACTCCACGTGTGGGTTGCTGAACTGCAACTAAGCCAGACAGGAAGGGAGGCGAGGGGCGGTGGGGAAGGGGCATGGGGTTAGAGGGGGCAAAGGCCAGGCCTGCGGTGTGGGGAGCATCCAAGAGGGAGGCCAGCTGGGAGCCTGTCCCCTCCTGTCCCAGGGCCTCTGTTGTCCCTCTGAAGTAGGGGAATGAGAGAGAGAACACAGGTGTATGGGATCGGGGCCGGGAGCCCGGAGTGAAGACTGCAGGTGCCCAGTGCCCTTCGGCCCTTAATCCAGCGGCCGTGGCGCCCCCACCTCCTCACAGGCCTGTTCTCCACCGTCATGCGAGACCTGGCCAACATCACTCACGATGGCCCCAAGTGGATCGTCCTGGATGGGGACATAGATCCCATGTGGATTGAGTCTCTCAACACCGTTATGGACGACAACAAGGTGCTCGGCCCCACACTCTGAGCTACCCCCAAGCTGCCGTGGCCCCACACTCTGAGCTGCCCCCAAGCCGCTGCTGGCGGGGGTGGTGGTGGCACGGGCAGCATGCCGCACATACTCGGTGTTGCTGGAAGCTGGGGCACGGAGGGGGTGTGCCCGGGATCCAGAGTGACAGAACGCCTCGGCACCAGACACCCCCCCTTAGCACTAGATGCCCCCCCTTAGGACACAGCTCGGCACGTGCCTCATCCTGGGAATGTTTGAGCAGCGGCATGGGCTGGGGGTTAGGGAGAGCGCTTCTTCAGCTCAACATGGGAAGGGCAGCTCATGTTTGGGGAGGCAGAAATGGTATTCAGAATCATCTAGAAGCATTTTAAGAAAATAAGCTGGCACAGTGGTGCACGCCGGTAAGCCCAGTACTTGGGAGGCTAAGACCACAGGATCGCAGGTTTGAGTCCAGCCTCAGCAACTTAGCGAGGCTCTGTTTCAAAAGAAAAAATTAAAAGGGCTGCAGGTGTAGCTCAGAGGTAGAATGCCCCTGGGTTCAATCCTCAGTATCAAAAATAAAATAATAAAATAAAAAGAGCTGGGTGTAGCTCAGGGGGTAGAATGTCCCTGGGTTCAATCCCTAGTACTGAAGGGGGAAAAAAAAGGAAAGAGAAAAAGAAAATAATTTTCAGTGTGGCATAGTGGCGCACACCTGTAATATCAGCTACTTGGGAGGTTGAGGCAGGAGGATCATGAGTACAAGGCCAGCCTGGGTAACTTAGTGAGACACTATCTCAAAAAAAAAAAAAAAGCCTGGCGTGGTGGTGCACACTTGTAATCCCAGTACTTGGGAGGCTGAGACAGGAGGATTGCAGGTTCACAGCCAGCCTCAGCTACTTAGTGAGGCCTCTGTAACTTAGTGAGACCCAGTTTCAGAATGAAGTATAAAAAAATAGGGCTGGGGGTGTAGCGCGGAGGTAGAACGCCCCTGGGTTCAATCCCTGGTACCGCAAAAAAAAAAATTTTTGAAGTGTTAGGGATATAGCTTAGTAGTAGAGTGCTTGAGTGCTTGCCTAGCATGTGCGAGGCCCAAAGTTCAATCCCCAGCCCTAAAAATAAAGAAAATGATTCTCAATTGGGCTGAGGAAGCATAAGAATTTCTGGGGATGGGGAGGGCTGTGGCTTTGAAAGGCAGCTTCAGAACCATGCTACAGTGCTGGGTGGAGTGTTTGTCCAGAACTGCCCGTATGTCCCAGTGCCAGGGGCAGGGGCTGGAGGCAGGGACGGCAGGGCCACTGGGTTCAGGGTGGCCGTGGTGCCTCCCCGGCTGCCGCTCCTCATTCTGGGACACACACGGGCTGACAGGCGGCTGCTGCCGACCCTGCAGGCACAGGCTTGCCGTCTCCCTTCCCAGGTGCTCACCCTGGCCAGCAACGAGCGCATCCCCTTGAACCGCACCATGAGGCTGGTGTTTGAGATCAGCCACCTGAGGACGGCCACCCCGGCCACGGTCTCCAGGGCCGGCATCCTCTACATCAACCCGGCTGACCTCGGCTGGAACCCGTGAGTAGGGTCTGTGCGTCTGAGCTGTGGAGGAGAAAGAGGCAGTGGGTGGCCTGTGCCACCCGCTCCTGCAGTAGTGTGTGCGGTGTGACGTCCCCGTCACGCAGTGAAAGGACAAGACTCAGTTGTATACATAAGTGGTGTAGACGCAGGGTGACGCCCAACATGGCAGCCCGCGACGCTGACATGTGCGTGGAGAGCTGGGAGGGGGAGGGGCTCGGCTGGCAAGGAGAAACCGGGATCTTCCCAGAGGACCAAAGTCGGGGCTGCTTCTTGGGGAGAGGGACCACTGGAGGTGGACCAGCACCGGGGTCGGCACTCCGGACAAGAACCAGCACCTACAGGGGTCTTGAGGGCGCGCGCGGAGGTTCCCGGGATGGGCAGCCATCAGTGCTCCTGGATGGAGCGTGAAGGGTGAGGGTGGCCCCAGCTGGAAGGGACTGACGCTGAACCAACCACAGGACTGGCTGACGGGGTCCCTCTGACCTGGACAGGAGAGTTGGTCATGCCGATGGACAGCGGGTGGCCGTGCGGGTGGGAGAGGAGAGGGTGGGTTGGAGAAAGGCGCGAGATTGTGAGGACTGAAGATCGGATCTTGATCCTGCACGTGCTGCTGTCTGGACACGCGGCGGGGACTGCAGAGTAGTGGAATTTCAGGGGACACAGAAATGATGGCAAATGTCCTGCATGGGCTTTCAGAGAAATCCAGCCATGCGCTCCAGGAACCTGAGGCTCAGGAGGAGCATCCTGGCTGGAGGTGGCGGTTTTATCCATCGGTCCGTTCATCCGTCCACCTGTCCATCCGTCCATCCATCTACCCATCCATCCAACCAGTGCTTCCGCACACCTACTGTACGTGTTGGACCTGGGACAGTCCATGCTGGGGAATCGGATTCTCCAGGAAAGATGAAGAGCGCAATAAAAGATGTTCATTTTCTAAGGAAAACCAACACTGTATCAGGGAGGAAATGGAATCCATGATGAATTCTGAGAAGGAACAGCTCCCAGGGCCTCAGACACACGCCCAGGGCGGGAAAACTCCAGGGAGGAGGGTCAACAGATCATGTCCAGAGAGGCATGGGAGCCGAGGACAGGAGGGTGTGCCCAGGATTTGGTGACCAGGCACACCCCTGTATCCCAGGAGAACAATTCTCGGCATGCCGGAGCAGAAATAGGGGACAGGAGCTGTGGGGGAACTGGCAGGAGGCACTGAAGTGAGGCTCTCTGGGAATGAGTCATGTGTCTGAGCCTGGGGACAGAGCTGGAGCAAGAAAAAGGAAGGTGTGTTTTGTCCAGGTGAGACTGAAGCTTGGGCGTGGAGAGCAGGTGCGGGTGTCTCCAGGCACACACATGGGAGAAAGCGGGGCTGGAGTTGGTGTTGAGCGCCTCCTGCTCTCTGCAGGGGAAGGGAGACCATCTGCAGTGAGGGAGGCAGCATGGTAAGACCAGGGTCCAGAGCAGAATGGCGCCGGCAGGGACAGGACTAGGAGCTGGCCTGAGCCAGAGGGCTGGGAGCCTGAGAAGGCGCCATGGTGCCGTCGTGTCCACCGCACTCGCCCATTTACGGAGTGTCTTCGGGCTGCAGCAAACAGCAGACATTCATCCTCTCCCACTGCGGGCGCCAGAGCCCATGACCAAGGTGTGGGCAGCGCCGGCTCCTTCTGGGCTGAGGAGAGGATCCACCACACTCACACGGCTCCCAGTGGCTGCGGCAGCGCAAGTGTCCTGGGCCCGTAGACGCCCCACTCCCGCCTCTGCCCCCATCTCTGCATCCCTCCTCTTCTTACAAGGACACCAGGCATGGAGTTTTGGGCCGGCCGCAGAGGCCCCGTCTCCCCATGGGCTCACGTCTGAGGTTTGGGGTGGGCGCGTCTGTGGCGGGGTTGACTACCGTCCTGCCCACAGCACGTTTGAGTTTCAGGGTGGGCAGCAGATGGCACAGGAGCGAGGTCCAGGTGGGAGCTGCTGAGACACGGGGGACAGGAAGAGCACAGGATCGTGGGCGTGCAGGGGACAGCCATGGGAGCAGGGCGGAGAGAGGCCGAAGGCCAGCCACTGTGGGCAGAGTTCCCAGAGCGACCTGCAGGAGGCAGGAGACACCCAGGGTGTGCCAGAGGAGAGACAGGGATGAGAAGCAGGAGCAGGGCCCTGGGCAGGAGGAGCAGCCCTACTGTGGGTAGCTGCAGAGGAGAGAGCTCCCAGGCCGGGAGCAGGCCTGTCCACAGGGATGCAACCCCAGGACCCCACAACCCCCAGCCGTCTCTCTAGGCAAGGCAGGAGGCGCCTGGGCCGGGCTAAGAAGGAGGACCTGCGCTCACGTGCATGTCTGTCCGGGCTTGCGCTGCAAATCGAAGCCAGCGTGGACAGCAGCATGTGTTAAAGGATGCCGGCCAGGGCAAGGTTACGGATGGGACACCAAAATGGGACTCAACCGGGAAGGCAGGAGGGAGCAACCCCGTGTGGATGTGCACACTGGTCCCCGCTGAAGACCGCCAGCCTCGGAGTCCCCTCTTCCCTCACCAGACACAGACCCCACTTGTGTAGAGACTGGACGGTGAAGGTGTGCTCCATCATGCTGGTTATCCAGGTGCAGCGGGCAGAGGTGTCCAGCTCTCAGTTCTCTGTCCGGATAGAGGAACAGGAAGAAGCTGGGCATCCGGGACAGGAGCACACTCCCCAGCAGGCAGGCGCATGCGCGAGGGCTGTGGATAGCAGCCTGGCTGTTCTGTAATGTGAGCTTCCTGCTTGCTGCTTACCTCCGTGGCGTCCTGGAAAAGACGCAGGCTGAGCTCACCCACCCTCGAGGGAGCCGGGCACCATCTACACTCCCAGGAGACACTTGTTTGGCACTTGCTGCAGACCGGGCACCCTTCTATGAGCTTTAAAAAGACCAGCCCAAGCTGGGCGTGGTGGCGCACGCTTGTAATCCCAGTACTTTGGGAGGCGGAGACCGGAGGATCTGGGTTCGAGGCCAACCTCAGCGTGCATGTGCGTGCGCACGATCGATCGATTGATCGATCGATCAATCTTTCTCTCCTCTCTCCTCCTCTCCTCTCTCTCTCTCTCTGTTCTCTCTCTTCTCTCTCTCTCTCTCTCTCTCTCTCTCTCTACCTAGTGAGGCCCTCTGCAACTTCATGAGACCCGGTTTCAAAAATAAAGCATAAAAAAATAGGGCCGGGGGTGTAGCGCGGAGGTAGAACGCCCCTGGGTTCAATCCCCGGTACCGCAAAAAAAAAAAAAAAAAAGACCAGCCCACGCAGTCCTTGCTGTGGGGGTGATGCACGATGAGAAACCCGGGACCCAGAGCCGCTGAGTAACATGTCTGCGGCCACTCGACCACAATTCAGCCCAGCCCAGCCCAGGCAGGCGGGCTGCAGCGTCCATGCCCCTCACCACGGTGGTGGTAGGTGGGATTGCGTGCCAGACAATACAGTGTGGTTCCTCAAGGGTCGCCTGTTGTATTGATTTGGACTCTTCCATTGAACTGGACAAATTCAACTCTAACTGACGCTCCCAAAGTTGTGTGCGTGTGTGTGTGTGTGTGTGTGCGCGCGCGCGCGTGCACGTGCTCAAGCAATAAGTGGGTACTTCAGGCATGGCTGTATCCAGAAGTCCAAATGGTGTGATGAGATGCCCCTGCTCTACGCCTCTCTCGCCTCCTCTTCTCTTCTTCCTCTTTCTCCCTACCTCCACCCTCACCATCTTCCTCCCCCTCAGATGATGTCATGAGATCCTTCTCCTCCTCTCTTCTCTTCTCCTCCTATCCCCCTATCCCCAGCCCTCGGTATGCATTCATTTGGGGGCAGGTGGTAGTAAGAATGGCCCAGTTGCTCTGGGCTTACGGCACCCCCATAGCAAGAACCCTGAGGAGAGCGCAGACCCCGCCGCCCCGGTGTCCCCATCAGACGCTCTCAGGCCTGCAGCTGGCCCCGACGGTGGACTCGTTTGGCCCACTGCCACACAGGAGCAGCCAGCCTGAGTCCTGGCCCCGCCTCTGCGGCCGGCCCACCAGAATCAGGCAGAAGGGGCGAGACGCGCTGACCATTGGGGAGGGGGGCGCCAGGTGGACCCGAAGCGGCAGCTGCCAACACCAGGCCGCCCGTCTCCCCAGGGTGGTGAGCAGCTGGATCGAGAGGCGCAGGGTGCAGTCGGAGAAGGCCAACCTGACCATCCTCTTTGACAAGTACCTGCCCACGTGCCTGGACAAGCTGCGCTTCGGCTTCAAGAGGATCACGCCGGTGCCGGAGATCACGGTCACACAGACCATCCTGTACCTGCTGGAGTGCCTGCTCACCGAGAAGAACGCGCCGCCCGACTCGCCCAAGGAGCTCTACGAGCTCTACTTCGTGTTCGCCTGCTTCTGGGCTTTCGGCGGTGCCATGTTCCAGGACCAGGTGATGGGCGTGGTGGGGACCCGCCTGCCACCCAAGCCAGGTTTCCGTGCCTCTCTCTTAGCTGGGCCTGATGGTTTTGCTTTTGTTTTGTAACAGCTTGTAGATTATCGAGTCGAGTTCAGCAAATGGTGGATCAATGAATTTAAAACCATCAAGTTCCCCTCACAGGGGACCATTTTTGACTATTACATTGATCCGGACACTAAGAAGTTCCTGCCGTGGACAGATAAAGTGCCCTCCTTTGAGCTGGATCCCGATGTCCCCCTGCAGGTAACCTTTCCCAGAGCTCGACACCCTACCCCAAGGTGCTCAGACAGCATGTCCAAATGTCTGTGATGGTCCCATGGCACACCTGAGGGGAAAAGAAGGACGCAGACACAGAGCAGAGAGAGGGGGGCAGGCCAGGGGACCTCACTCTATGGCGAAGGCCCCGCTGGTCACTGGTCCACAGCTTTTATTCATTCTTGAGGGAGGAGGTTGAGGTATGGATGCTACTGCATACGTGCAGAGCCCGGGAGGGAAAGTTTAACTAGTAAACATGCAACGAGGGCTGGGGGTTAACGTTTACTGGGCTGGCCGCAGAACAATTGCAGAGAGTCTTTGAGATAGTGGTGAGCAATAAAACCGCTGAGGATGCGCAGAAGATCCTTGAGACGATGTTTGACCAGTGGGATATTTGGGAGTAGGTGCCGGCAAGAGACTCAGGAACGTTTACCTTGGAGAAGCAGACTGCTTCCAGCTAGTTCATCAGTCTAACCATGGCTTTCCATGACCCTTAGACTTTTCCAAGGCAAATGTTAACCTGTTTCTGGCAGTCACATTCTCCACATCCAAAGGCAGACAGTTTGCACCAGCAGGGTTGTTTAAGAAACGCACAAGATGAGAGCCAGGCGTGGTAGCGGCCACATACCTGTAACCCTAGTACTTGGGAGGCTGAGACAGGATTGTAGGTTCGAGGCGAGCCTCAGCAACTTAGCAAGACCCTCAGCAATTTAGGGAGACCCTGTTTCAAAATAAAAAGGGCTGAGGAAGCCGGGTGTGGTGGCGCATGCTTGTAATCCCAGTACTTTGGGAGGCGGAGACTGGAGGATCCAGGTTTGCGGCCAGCCTCAGCTCTCTCT
>PVJS01011326.1:0-45997 GCA_004027185.1 Glis glis | reverse complement strand
CTTTTTTATATTGTGCCCTTGTTCAGAGGGTCTCTTTAGCTGGTCCCCTTTCCCTCTTTTTGGTTAGGAAAAAGTCTGTTTAACCCTTAAATCCCAGTATGAACATCAGTAAAGTCTCAGGAATCTTGCAGTAGAGATCAGTGTTCTATCATTTATTATAGGATTATATGACCTCGATCATACTTTTATAACAGCAATAATAAATCATATTTTAATTGTTTGCATGCCTGACTCATTTTATATTTCTGAAGGACAAAAATCATTTCTATTCATCTGTGCATCTCTATCATCCTAACATAGAATAGACAATAGTAAATATTTGTTGAATAACTGATGGATCTTTCAAAACCTCCAAGAGGTTTACAGTTTGCTTTAATCAATGAAAGGATGCATACTACCAGCAAACACACACACACACACACACACACACACACACACACACACACATATGTATATAGATGAAAATGTGTGATAGATATAAAAAAATAGGGAGAGCCTTTTTCCCTTATAATCAGCCTGTAATCCCTGCATCATAAAGCCTCTTTTTAGTTATCAAAGGTAAAATCATTAGTGAAGACAATAGCATAGCTTATGTATTGAAGACAATACATAAGCTCTTGAAGGCCCAGTGCCTGACTTCAAAACCTAACATTGTCACTCATCAGCTACATGATTCTGGGCCTGTTACTCTCTCTGTGCTTCAGTTACCTTCTCCAAAGAGGAGATAATTGTTCATACATCATAAGGTATTTGTAAGGATGAAAAAATACATATAAAACATTCAAAGCAGGCACTGCCATCTGAACTACTAAATAAGGCCTAGCTGGTATTAAAATGTCTAAAAGAAAAACAGTACAAAAAGGCTCTGGAGGGTCATGGGAAATTTGAATGAACAGTAGAGATGGCTGATTATTTGCATCTTTTTTTCAACATTATCTGGCAGGGATACAGTTCTAGAACTGACAAACAGATCTGCATATTTCTCCCTAGCTTTACAATCCCAAATGAGTGCTTTTCTTTTAGCTCCCAATATACGGATTCATTCCCTGATTTATGATGTGCTTTTACCCTTCTGAAATAATGCATTTTCTAACAGGGTTTCTGTTAAGTTCTCTTGCCTCCTGGCCTGATCTCATGGCTATATCTATATTGCAGTTTTTCCCATAGTCAAAATAATTTATATACCATTTTCCTACCCAATGTCTGCATCAGAGGTTGGATGTTAACATTGGAGGTGGTCATGCTGGGTTGGAGAGAGAAGAGTCAAAGAAGGCAGAAAGACCTAGGCTGGAAATGTCAGTAAAAGAGAGAGATGAACTATAGTGGGGGCAGTGGTTAGTACTAGATGACATGTCTAATCCTGGTACATCAATAATCCTGTATGGAAAGGAGACAAAAGAAGATAAGACCAAAGACAGGCTTTACCAATTCTGCCTAGAGCTGGCTCAGGTGCTAAATATGTAAGCAAAAACATCAAAACTCTAGTTTTGCATTCCCTGAGGTAAACTTTTATTTATGCCACATTACTCTGACCACATGTATTACACATTTGTTTAAGCATCAGTGTTTCTAAATATATTCTAACAGGAAGCAGGGCTACAAAGGAGAAGAAAATCTGTGATGTTGTGGAGTTTTTCAAATATCTGACAGTCTTCTTTAATAATTAAAAAGCTGCTCTACTGGCCTAATGGCAAACATTTCTGAAAATTGACTTTCTATTCATAGTGAGAGAGGATTAGGCTAAAATGTGGATAATCATTAACATGCCTTCCTGCTCTTTATTTCTCAGGTTTTGTCTGTGTTTGGATTTCTATAAACTGGAAACTAAGTCAGATTAAAAATTTACAATCTCTCAGGTATAACTCACAGCATTTTATTAGAGAAGGAAACCTAATCTTGAGTCTTCTTTTAATAATAAAATGTTTAAAGACATAAGAAAATGTGAAGAAAATATTGAGATTTTGCCAATTATGAGGACTATAATAGTTGATGATGTTTGAAAGTTCACTATTATCCGTCAATTAAATAGCCTATCCTGGAATAGTTTTCAGCCTACAGAATTTTATCTTTGATAAATGAAAAGTTTATGGTTTACAAATTATGTCTTAATAAAAAGAATCGGCATTGTCCTGTTGAGTCATTTTATTGATTTTGGTGTGTGTGTGTGTGTGTGTGTGTACACTTTTTCAGTATTTGAGATTGAACCCAGGATCTAGGACATGCTAGGCAAGTGCTCCACCACTGTGCTACACTCCCAGGCCTTTTGTCCTTCTAATATTTCTTTATACTAAGGATTGGACCTAGGGGTACTTTACCACTGAGCTATATACCCATTAACTTTGTTTACTTTAATTTTGAGATAGGTTTTCCTAAGTTACCCAGGCTAGCCTTGAACTTGTGGTCCTCCTGCCTTGGCCTCCTAAGTAGGTGGGATTACAGGCATGTGCCATCACACCAGTTCACTGGAGTTTTGACTTGTATTTATTTCCCTGAGGATTAGTGATGTGACCATCTCTTCATATCTTTTGGCTACATGTACGTCTTCTTTGGAAAAATTGTTTATTCATGTCTTGTGCATATTTTTTAACTGGAGTTTTGTGTTTTGTTTTGCTATTGAGTTGCATGAGTTCCTTATATATTTGGATATTAACTTATCAGATATATAGTTTACAAATATTTTCCTTCAATCCAAAGTTGACTTTTTATTGAGTTTATTATTCCCTTTCCTATGCAGAAGCTTTTTGGTAATAGGATGTGCTTTTACCACAAGGCAATCTCAGTCTATTGGGAAGTCCATCTTAGTAGGTACAATAAATTAACTGTTAAAATTTTAGTAATATGAATAAAAGATTTCATGCCAACATACCCTACCACTCAGGCTTAGTACAATTGACTATATCTTTAGTAAAATTTTTTGTTAATATCATGCAAGAAAATATATGCTACCATGAACTCTCTGGAATCAATTAAACAACAAAAATGTCCACAACATTTTATGATTCTAAACATAATCTATAGCACAGCTGGCTTAGAGCAATCAGTCGGGGTGAAAACAAACCACACTGTAAACTTTTCATTATTGTTAAAATTCACACATTTGTGAGAAAAACAAACCACCTACCAACATCCTGACACACATATCAGACCCCCCTCCCCCCATAAAAAAGCCAAATGACAGTATTTAACATAATCAGTACTGCTTTCCAATCAGTAGGATCTTGTACCATGGAAGCACTTTGCAAGTACTGTACTTTGGTAATGAATTCTTTTCTTCTTATAATGGATTTTTATTTACTGGTGTTTATTAAAGCCAAACTCCATTTAAGAAATAGAACAGCTAATTATAAATCATGGGAAGTAAAACAATTATTCAACTGAATATTGCATGGTTTCCATTTTTTAACTCTAGTAAGGAGATTCTGTAAAAAAACCTCATTCTAACCTCAAGTCCATGTTTTTACATGTATTCTTTTATTGGTGCATTGTAGTCTTACAGCATAAAGTAGTTCAGAGTGATAGGGACATACATGTACACAGCACTTGGTGAGCTTCCCCCGGCTCCCTCCCCACTCCCTGACCCCATACAGGATACTGAGATTTACAGTGGCAATTCACATATGTACATAACGTCAGTGGAAGTGTTTCCAGTCCATTTTTTCAAAGTGTCTCATTCTCCTCATTTTCTTTTATTGACTCCCTTGCCTGTCGCCATCTATGTATTTTCTACCCAGAGCACCCTGATCTGGCACTTTAGTGCCCTAAAACCCAACAGCAAACTTACTCTAGTTGGGGAACATTTCTTCCAAGTAAATATCCAGTCTGTTCTGCCAGATGTTCAGCTAACAAAATCAATTACTGTACAGTATTTCTGCCCAGTCTTGCTGCTGGCAGACCATTATTATACACAAGGATTTTTGACAAGTCAGTGGAAACTGGTTAAAATAATTGGGCACATTTATTTAAACACTAGAAGAAGGGCTAAGCTGTTTCTTTTTCTTTTTAACTCAGATAGATGATTGTAGAATGCTGAGTGTATGTTTTTTTTCTGTGTGATAATTCTTTCAATACAGCAGCACTGCTACTTCACCAACACTTCCACCTCCTCCACGGTGATAGAAGTGATCAAAGAAAGAAAGTGCCTGTGATTGTAAGTGTGTGATATAGTAGCCACAACTCCTCTGCAAAAAGTTGTAAAATTTATTAGTGTCTATTTTGTCACTGATCCAGGAAGCCTGGGGACTTGATCAAACCTACCAATGTTTTCATAATCATTTTCATTAAGTAGAACTGCTAAAAATGAGAATAGATAAAAATTACATAAAATTTATTTAAAAAAATTTTAGTTAAAACACCATGTGATAAAATCTGGGCTGGAAGATATGCAAGTTTAATATCCTAGAATTATAAAAGAAGAATCATGCGATATTAGAGAGTAGATGAAATATTTAGACAAACATTTGACAAAGTAAAAAGCTCTGAACATCTCATTTTTCTTCCTCTTTCTCCTCCCCATTCTCCTCCTCCTCTTCCTCCTCCTCTTCCTCATCCTCCCCTTCTTCTCTGGGAATTGAACCCAGGGAAACTCTACTTCCCAGATACACCCACAGCCCATTTTGAAACAATCTCTCCCTAAATTCCTGAGGCTGACCTTGCACCTGGGAACCTCCTGTCTCAGCCTCCTAATCCTCCTAGGATAACAGGCATGCACTACCATGCCCAGCCCTAATTTCTCTTATTTCTCTTCTTTACACTTAAAATAAACTCTCCTTTCTCCCCCAAAATAATCACAAAGAAAACCAGTGCTTTGGTTATTTGAGAGATAGAAGAGAGAGAGAGAGAGAGAGAGAGAGAAGGAAAAGGGGTAAGAGAGAGAGAGAGATGGTGTGTTAGAATAAGATGTAATCAGTTTATTATTTAAAACCAAAGTGACAAACTCATTCATACACCCCATAGAGTTAACGTGTTTTAAGAGTCTTGATGTAACGGTAACATTCCTTTTCAACAGATTTATCATTTTTAAAGTATGATCATTTCTAGACACCCAAGGGTGATGTGCTTTGCTCTTTTCTCTGACAGGCAGTCTTCTTGAAAAACTGGCTTCCACTCTTGTTGCAGGCTGGAAAACAGCCGGGCTGTTTGCATGGCACATTACCAAGCCCTTTAACTCAGAGATTCATGCCATTTAGAAGCTCAGTTTTTACCACCTCCATCTGCTACTCTTGAAGAATTACATCCCAATTGTCTAGGTCACTGAGAAAAGATATTTGTAGAATTCTTCTGGCATTTCCTAAGGCTCTGGCCTTTCCATTTAAATGTCAGCATTTTCTTTTCATCCAATAGGCTTTGCTAAACAAAAACATGACACTGTATGAAACTGTTTGATAAAAGCAGGACACATTCAGAATACCTGGTATATGAACAACCTGGGTAATCAACTGCCAGAAGAAGTCATTCAGCCAAAACACTGAGAGGAATTTCGGAGAGTTTAGCAATTTAGCGTATGTGAAGGAGAACAACATATGTAGGAGCACCGACCAAGACATCGCACCAAATGACTAGTAACAACTGTTAGGCTACCGGGCATAATATGATTATCTTCATTAAGGGAGGTTAAAAAACAAATCACCCCTTGAGGCTTTGCTAGATTACAAAAAGGATTGGGCAAGCATGATTGGACCTCTGGAGGAAAAGGAAAGGGCAGAGAGCTCCTTGGATTAAAGCTTCTGAGGGACATAAATAGAGTCCCTTGATTTAACCTTAAAAAGGCTCTTATCCTAGACTTTGTTCAAAAATTCTCCAGAAATGACATATATAAAAAACATGTAACATTCTGAAGCTGGTGTGTTTCTTCTTTGGGTCTGCTGTAGAGCAGGAACATCACAGGCCAGGTTCTAAGCAACTTGAAGAAAAGCCATCACTAGGTGCCCCTTAGCCAGCGTGTGGGCAGTGCCCCGTCAGCCCCAGTCATCTTCCAGCCCCGTGTTGACTCTCACTAAGCTTCCTAATGACAGGCAGCAGCTGGCCTTCAATTTTCTGATCAGGAAACCTGGGAGGGGAGCCGAATGAGCTAGGCAGGATCCAAAGCTTGTTTCTGAGCCAGACACTGCAAAACACCCACAGAGCCTGCCCATCGAGTGGCCTAGAATTTCTGGTTTCTAACAACAATGAAGCAATCTATCATTGAATTATATTTTAGATGCCTTGCTTCAACAGAATGAATACATTTTAAAATTCAAAAACCATCTCAGAAATTCCTAATATTTAATTTTATAAAAATCAAGAACACGGCCTAATTAATCAGTAATAAAGTAAAAATGATATATGTAATTATATATTCATACATAGACACATATACCAATAAACACATATATAAATTCAAGAATATTTAAATATATATTAAATATATATATCTAAATATATTTTATATATTTATAAATGATATATATACATATATATATATATATCATTGTACCTATATAGGATTGCTTCATGGGTACATTTATTTCTAGATAAGCAAGTCCAGAATGTTGAAACAGTTTTGAAGATGACTAACACCCTTGACTCAAATTACTGTACATTAGTTTCCTCATAATTTATTATTTGGTTCTATGGACACAAGCAATTAATTGTTGTCTAACCACCAGCTTCTTCCATCTTTGTAGAGTTAACACTATTAACTGTTTATTTTATACACATTTCAGGAGTATCTCCAACTTCAGAGTTTGTACAAAAATAAATAAGGAACACCACAAGCATTTCCCATACTTTAAAAAGTTTCCCACAGAGAGTAATCCTAAAACCCTACAAAGGCAATCTGGTTGATAAGATTCATTCTATAACCCCCTAGGAGTAAATAAAATATACCAATCTACTTGAGATGGATAGAAGTAACAGATTATTTAATGAATCACTAATTTTCCTTTAAAGATGTAACATTTCAAATGAAAAATGATTCATTCAGGGAAGAAGAAATTTTGATGAGCAATAAACTTATGTAAAAATAATATATATGAAGAGAACAGTTCTTTTTGCATTCTCCCAAATTTTCCAGTTGAATGACTATTAGCAGCCTTCAAAAAGACCAACTTGGTGGGAACATAGGCTGCTTGTCTGACAATAGTATTTCCTCCTCTATTCCTTGAGCCATTCTTACACAGTAAGTTCTCTACAAGTTACACGGCTTATCACCTTTGCCATCATGACCAACTAATGAACTTTATTATCATGCCTATCTTTCACATCAATGATCTGCAGAGCTCAAACGACCATGTGTACATGGAAAAGCAGGAATAACAACCTTGGCACTTATACCCCATTCTGTAGGCCTCTGCAACCTGCTCTCCTGCTCACTATAAAATCCTATGTCTATACGCAAATCACATATAAGCTTCTATGTAAACTCTTGATTATAAATCTGTATGAATGAGCACATTTATGCAAGTAATAAAAACCTGATTCCCTGTGCTGGGAACCTGCTTTGGAGACTTCTCATGTTAATCAGACTTTTCCAGAGCAAAAGACAGGTTAGGAACTGAGCCCATCATTGATTTATCATCTACAGTGCTGTCCTCCATCCATTCAACCTCTGCCATCATGGTGACCTAAAGCAACAAATGAAAATTTGGGTGCACAGCCTTTACTGGGAGTTCATTCTTATTTATACTACGGAATGATGACTCTATGACTCTACACATAGATAACTTTTTCTTTCCTTTAAAGCTTTAAGGTTGTTTTAGTCTTGTGTCAGGAGTTACAGTAGCCAGTAGATCCAACCTTTGCACCTTACTGTGTGCCAAGCTTACATAAGTCATGTCCCTTAATGCTCTTAACAACCCTATAAGAAAACACCATTACTGTATCTATTTTATAGATAAAGAAATGGAAGCACAATGGGATTAAGCAAATTGATCTAGTCATATAGCTAAGAGAAAACAGAAATAGTGTTCAAACCCAGACCAACTTCAAGGCCCAAGGGTTCCTTTATCCTCTACCTCTTATAAAACATAGTTAGTGGACAGTTCAGCTCATGTTCAGGTGCCCCATGTTGTGGCTCTTCATTTTTTTTTTTCTGTGTAAAAATTAAATTACTTTAAAATTAGTTTTCAGAAAGGGATTCAATACATCTGACAGTGTTTCAAACTGGTCAATTATGAGTTAAAACTATTTCCCAGAGTCCATCAACATCATTGTCAGCATTGGACAAAAGATTTTGTGACCCTTTTCAGTAGCCTGTGAATAGTTATCCTTTTCCATAATTACAAGACTTCAGCAGTAGTCACCCCTACCACCCTGCATGCCACCCAACTGAGGGCTCACAAGAATCTGGAAACAGGGAGAAATAAGTTCTTTTCATAACAGCACTGGGAAGTGATTTTCCAAAAAATATAATTTTAATTCTTCTATATATGACCCAAACATAAAATAACAGTTCTGGATCTGATATTGGTGGATTGATTTTACTGTTTGTTGTTTTTGGTGCTGAGTATTGAACCCAGGCCTCACACATGCTAAGAATATACTCTAACCAGAACTTCAGCCCCAGATTCTGAATTGATTTTTTTAAACATATAATAAGTCTCCAATTATAGATTTAGCTAAAATTTTCAGAAACTCATATTGGTATATCTAGAGTATACATACTCATATATGCATATACATATATACATACATACAGACAGACAGACAGACATATGTGTAATTATGTATAGATGCATATTTATACACATGCACACACATACACATTCTCTGACACTTGAATTCAGAGTTATTTGGCAAAAAAAAGGTGATCCATAGGCTTTGCAAACTTTCTTTCAATAAAGTATATTTTGCAGATATCTTTCTATTAAAATGAGGTCCCATGTGTTTGTTAGAACTCTATCTTGTAGGCAGTAAAAATAACTAAGGAATAAATAATAAGGGTGTGATTTTAAAAGAGCATCACACTTTCCCTATGTCAAAGAATGCTAACTAGTAGTCTCTGAGTAGGCCATGTATTAGAAAGGAGACCTAACATTAAAAACCCACTTGACAGATGAGAAAAGTTGAAGCTCAGTGTGATTAAGTCACTGAACAAATTCACAGAGCTATTAAGTGATGGATCTAGAATTTAAACTATATTATCTACCTCTTTTCAAGGCCTTTTTTTTTCCTACTACTTCATTCAGCCACTCTTCCAACAAGGGAAAAATTATACATTGCTTCCTTCCTAAAGTTATCTTTGTCTCAGAATTCAGATCCTTTATCTCTGGACTCTGTAAATCTAGACTTCTTTGGGTCTGAGGGAACTGGATGCTCATGTAACATGTGTTCAGGCTCAGGTTCCAGGCCTCTGGGCTCCTCCAAGTCATTCCCAGGTCTCACTTTGCAATGACCAGTCCTAACTTATAATTCACCTCCCTAGTCCCCTTCTGCTCAATATTCAGAGAGCCATCTAAATCTCCATTCCAAAAGAGATTTAGAATTTTTAAAATGAGAATAAGTTTACCTGCTTTTATTATTCTCAAACAAAAACCAAAACTGTTAAGACCATAATTTAACTTTTAGAAAAAGAAAAAAAGTGTATTTTTACAACTCAGACCTATACTTGTGAATTACTTTCTTTATAAGTACTTAGCAAAACAAGACCTTTATTGGATATGATATGGTCATCCATTAATTCATCAGAGTGGGTAGTGTGCACTAACTCCCATGCTATGTACTAGGGACACAAAGATGCTTAAGGCCTGGGACTGAAGGTCCCTGAGACCTTGTGATGACAAGCAAAGGTATATATGAAGAACTACAGCACAAAGCGTGAAGTGTCAACTGGCAAATGAAGCGGAAGCTCAAATCAAGTGCTCTCTTTATGTGACTGTTCTTATCCCATTACTGGCCAAACAGAATGGTAAAACTTGTTCATGGTCTCATAATATTAGGATATTTCTGAAAGTATTAAATTTGAGATTGATACATATATACAAAATTTGTTTAAAAATCACGTGAAAATTATAAGCTGTACAAGATTATAATGGACATTATTTTAAAAAATAATGACATACTTGATGGACTGAAAACCATTATCTACATATCTTTGGTCACACTTTGACATCATCCAACAGCTGGCCTTGGAAAAGTTACACTGCCAAACCTGGACCTCAGATTTTTCATTTTCAAAGTAAGCCATGTTATTTCTAAAGTTCTCTTTAGCTTTAAAATTCTTCAACTAGAGCTGGGCATGGTGGTGCACGCTTGTAATCCCAGTACTTGGGAGGCTAAGACCAGAGGATCCGGGTTCGTGGCCAGCCTCAGCTACTTAGTGAGGCCCTCTGCAACTCAGTGAGACCCTGTTTCAAAATAAAGATTTAAAAAATAGGGCTGGGGGTGTAGTTCGGAGGTAGAATGTCCCTGGGTTCAATCCCCAGTACCACACACACACAAAAAATTCTTCAACTATTACATTCAACACTCATTCTTTAATCTACAAAAACTTAACATTCCTAATAAGCAAAATAGCTATGCATTTTTATACTTTTATTTGGGCATTGTAATTATACATCATAGTGAGTTTCAAAGTCATGCAAACAAACATGCACATGGGTATTGGTGTGTTTTCCTTCAGGTCCCACCACACGGCACATCCCTCCCTGTACATAATCATGAGATTGTTAGTGATGCCTTCATATATGGGTGTAGACTAATTTGAACTGTTTCTTTCATCAGTTCTTCTTTTCCTCTCCCCACTTCCTTCCCCCTATCCCCTTCCTCCATTCTACTGGTCAATCTCCTCAATTATCTAAAGTCCCTTTTGTTTCCTATTTGATCCTTCCCTTTCTGAGACTGGCTGATTTCACTTAGCATAATATTCTCTAATTCTGTTCACCTTCCTGCAAATTACATAATATTGTTGTTCTTTATGACTAAGTAAAATTCCATTGTGTATATATTCATACATTTTATTTGTATTAGTATTTAAACTATGCTATTTTTAATTCCTAGTGAATATAATAGTTTTACCAGGTTTTTCTGGGCCCCCTTTGGTTTTTACATTTTTGGACCTAAAGTGGTCTCATATTAACTAAAAATTAAGTAACTGAAAAAATACATATTTTTGATCAACACTGCCTGGAATATAGATTTAACTAATGATGCCTTTGCTGACTAACATTTTACTTCTTGTAGCTTTCGTAAAATCTCTGTCCAAGAAGAGCTTAGGGAACATATGGTTCTGTTGATCTTATCATTTGGCAAGAAGACAATAAGTATATGTGACAGATGAGTTGCATCACAATACAAATGGATGCAATCATGATTTTAAATCATTTGCTAAAATGATGAAAAACGTTATGCATGTATTTTATAAGTATTCTACAATTGCTTTTGACCTCAGTATTTTTGCCCTGACACTAATTTATTGGCTGACCTTATACTATTTGAAGATTTGAAACAGCATTTAATTCTCCATGAGTTCATGGAAAGTATTTTCAGACAGTCTAAATGTTGTTCAGCAGTGGACATTTATTATCAAATAATTTATTTTTATCATAATTCAATTTTCATATATATGAAAATTTATATATATATATATATATATATATATATACTTATTTCTGAACATTCAGCAGTGCTCAGAAAGTCAAGGGTTGAAAGTTTTCTCTCATATGTGGAAGCAAGAAAGAAAATGGGATCTACCATCCTGAAACCCATCAAGATGTATGATTACAATGCATCATAAATAAATTTAAAAAAGAAAATGGGAAACAAAAGGAACCTTAGATAATTGACATATATAGGTAGGGATGTGTGTGTGTGTGTGTGTGTGTGTGTGTGTGTGCGCGTTTATGTGTGTGTATTTTTGAGGCTAAACTGACGGTCTCATATTTTGAACAAGTATATTGCTTCTTGCAGTAGGGAACTTTTATTTTTAAACAAAAATAGGCCACATTAACAGTTCAAATATTAATTTGATGATAGGTCTAATTGACCTTTAAGAGCCCTTAAAACACTCAGTTCTACTAAATTTATGACACGAGAAAAGGTTAGTATCCTCTATATCATGGAACAATCCTCCCATTCCAATTTTCTGCACTAAAATGATGATAAAATGCTTTCCATGACTGCTGTTGTTCACTGGTCTAATTCTGAGTCTGAATCTCCTAACTTCCCATTCTACGCTGCACTTAACCCTGTGGGAAGGGAAGAGGGAGGAGAGGGAGCGGGGTGGGATGTGGAGGGAAATATACAACAAAGAGCTGGGTGTATGTACGTTTTATTTTAACACAGCGAACCTCACTATGATGTATAAATGAAGTTATGTACTCATGTTAAATTACCAATTCCAATCTCCATATTCTGTACAGGGAAGGGGAGAGAGTAGGGAGGGAGCCAGGGGAAGCTCACCAAGTGCTGTGTGCATGTATGTCCCCATCACTGTGAACTCCATTATGATGTGAAACTACAATACACCAATAAAAGTATATATAAAAGGAGAATAACTAAAACTTTTAAATATTTTTGGAGTAAAAAAGAAATATAACTAATGAAACTAAAAAATAGAATTTTAAATTTGTTTAATTAATTTAAATAGCTACATATAACTAGTGAATATGAACATTTTCCAAGATATAGTTACTACTTCACAATAATTAATTGCTCTAGCTTTACTTTTTCTTAGAAAAAGTCCTAAATTTCTATTACATACTTTCTAAGACTTTCAGGAAAAAAAACTAAACACTTCAGTTAATCAACATTCTATTAGAATTAAGTTCCTCTCTACAAAAGTCTATTTTTAATTATGTTTGTAAACAAGAGTATGAAAAGCCCATTATCGCCGAGAAAAAATAAAACAACATTGTGCGCTAATGGACCCCTACTCTTTCTAAATACTGGAAAGAATCTAGCCATATAAAACAAGCATATAAAAGGGCTGATTAACCTGGGAAAGTGCTCTTCTAAGTACCAAAAATAGTCTTACTTTTCAGGGAAGACTGTTAATACTTCTGGTCAATCAATATTGTAAGACTTTATAGAATAGAGTTCACATACAAGGAACTGATGATCAGTATAAATTATAACACTGCAGCAAGTTGGGCTTTTTGTTTTCCTGCAGGAGTGGGGATCAGACCCAGGGTCTCATGCATGCTAGACCAGCACTCCACCATTGAGCTATATACCCATGGCAAATTTTTCAAAATGGATATGTATATTTCAAAACTAAGGAAATTAACAAATCTATCATGTATTTAAATAATAGAAGGCTCATCAGAGAATAATCTGTTTTCATTTTGGTGTTTTCTCTTTCCTGGTCAGAGAGCTGCTGGAATTTATCTTAGACTCATTAAAATTGACTCTGCCTAGGGTCCTAGGAAATTTTACTAGAAGCCCCGCTACCCAAGTAAAGGGAGTATAGTCAAGCACACTGTGTTTGAAAGTAGAAAAAGCAAAGTAAGTAGTAGCTGACAATGAGGGATGAAGCTGGGAAGGAAGACCCAGGAAACAGGTCTGATGGAGTGTCCCTGGAACCAGCTGATACCTTGGATGTGGTTACATGTGTGGCTTTGAAAGGAGAAACACTGAACACAGCAAGCTATATTGCCAAGTATAGTCCAGCTTAGCCCTAGGAAGCAGGACCATCTTCTTTGAGAAAATATCCTGGACCAGCAGCAAGAGATGGGCATCACCAGCCAGGCACTGCAGAAACACCTGCCAGCACCATCTGGCAGCTACAAACAGTGGCATGGACTCGTGAGACTGGGGTTTATCCCAACCTGGATGAGTCACAGGGCTGACCTCACCCCTCCCGACTTCCAACTGTATCATCCCCCAGGGCCCTTCAATACCACTCAAGAAATACATACTAGACTTGGTGCTAATATGGTAGATAGGGGCACTCATAATTGTTTCAAATTTAAACAAAATTTGACTATCTTTGCATCCTATCTTTGCTGAAAAAAAAGAAATTTTACATGTTAAGTTACTTTAGTTCTAATTTTTGATGCAACTTATATAGAGATTGAGAAGCCAAGTATCATATAAATACCTTCATCTGTTAATGGCAAACAAGTCTAAACCCTAGGTATACTATTTCTTCTGCCTATACAATACCATGTATAAACTCCTAAGTAAATAGCTAATTTGTAATAGAAGATGTAAAGCTTTTAAACCTGCTATTTCTCTCATTTTTGAGAGCTGGAAGTCCTCAGAGAGTCCATGCAAAATGTAGAAGGCTGTATTAATAGTCATGCTTTCAAAGTTCTTCTCTTCCTTTATCAGGAAAAATAAAGAATCAAGGTATATACAGGCAAGGAACACCTGTGAGCATTTAACCTAACCAGAAAGACTGTGACTTAAGGTTCTCTGATTTTCTTATCTTATGGTACAGTAGTGTGAGAGCGGCTTTGGAACAAGATTAGTGTTTAGGTTTTTATTGTTTTTGTTTACACAAAAATATCAAAACTTATACCCCAATTTGATAAATTCTGATTAAAATTTTGCTGAATAAATGGTTTATGGACCCACAGACATTTCTTCTTGAATCCATAGCAACAGTTCTTGAGCATACAAATACAAGAAATTCGACACAAGGATGACCAAGACAGGCAGTGTCCCTGACTGTAAACAAGCAAGTAGTACATGAGTCAAACAGAAATGGTTGTTAAGAAGGCAACCAACAGGGTGCCTGAACAGAACATAATGAAGTAGTGGTGGGAGGGCACTACTTGAGGAAATTGCATTACTAGGGGACATAAGAATGATGAGAAGAAGCTGCACAGGCCAAATGTAGAGTGATGAGGGCCCCAGGGAGAAAGAGCAATCAGTGCAAAGGACTTAGAGTGAGGAAGCATTTGCTTTGTTCAAGGAACTTAGAGACAGGTTGCAAATATTGCTGGAGGAGAATAAATGAGACACAGAGGCAGGAACCAAAATGGGAGGGGAACGGACAAAGATTATACAGGGTCCCTTGTGCAATGTTAACCAGTTCAGATTGTACTTGAAATGGACTAAAAAGAAATTAAAGAGTTCTATGAAGGAGAATGGTGATACATCTCGACCCACTGTGCATCATAAAGGATCATTGCTATACCCGTGTATACTTTTAGTATCATATTAGTCAGACCACTATGTCAGTACCTTATGATAGATATGAGAGAAATCTGTAAAATGGCGAGTGTTATGAAAATGTTAGGGTACATTTTAATTTATTATTATTTTGTGATTCCCCCCACAATGTGGGGATCATCAGTCATTGCCTCAGTCCATAATTGCATAAAATATGTCACAAAGCAAAGCAGACTAAGACATTAATTATGAACTTCACATTGTCTTAAAAGCGTTACCCTACGCTATTTCCCGAAGTTAATTAGAAAATGACATGTACATACAAGGTGTTGCTGATCTGTTATTTGCAAACATTACAATTTGTCAATACCAGCAACTGTTAAAAGACAGAAGTATTACTAAGATAGCATGAGGTAAAATTCCTCCATCACACCTAACAATGCTGTTTAATCACACAGCTCATCAGAGTTTAAAGGAGAACATCTAATTTTAATGAAGAATATACAGAACATTGACTACCAGCAAAATTTGAGAAGCATCTATTTGGTTTCTCTTACATTCTTAAGAGGCAGCTTTTCCTGAGAACTGAATGTGCACATTTTGATGAGGACCCTAAAGCTGTAAGTATTTGTAAAAAAAACACCAGTGTTCAAAAAATTGTGGTTTGTAACTGCAGCTTCATTTAAAAATACTTACCAAAGAAAAATCCAAAAGGACCATTTATATAAAACATGATTCTCAAGTCCACTGTAAATTAGACCCAAATATAGGCACATGTCTGTTTTATTTTTTAATAGCCTCTCAAAGATGGTATGGACTGCCCTGAAATGACTAACAATCTCACCTCTGTGACAGACCCCACTTCTCATTTATTTCCACCACAGTAAGCAAATACTGGATGTGAATGTGGTCCAACAGAACATCCTGCCTCACTCCAGGAAAGCAAGGTGGCTCGCGTACATGTGTGTACTCACATGTGTTGTTGGCACTGCTAGGAGACCAGGTAGCCAAGCTTTGTGGGTTATCTGGTGGCTGACAGGCTGGCAACAGTGAGAAACTGAGAGCAAGTGCGGCCCAACCTATGTGGACTGACGACAACTTTTCTTCGTGTGAACTGTAGAATTTAATTGTAACCTGTGTTCCTTACAAAACATTTCCCTAAGAATTAAGTAAAGCTTCCTAATAGTTTTTTTATGAAATTAGTCCTCAATAAGATAGATGGGGAACCTCAAATCTAACTTCTCAAGTGTGATGTGTAATGCGATAAAACCAGGCTTAAAGTCAACAAAGAACTATGCTTTCCTAAATCTGGACTCATTTTCTACCCTTTTCTATGTCATTTTGGGAATCTCTCTTGAAAACCATTTGCTCAAAGTATATTGTTATGGTTTGGAAAGGGTTTGAGTGTGAACCCAAGACCTCATGTGCTAAAATTTAGGCCCCATTGTTAGATATTAGAAAGGTAGAAACGTTATCCTATTATGGGGTTTAGAGCTGAGGCCTTTGGGGGGTGAGTAGAACTACATAAGGTCATTAAGGTAGAATCACCTTGATTGGATCTTTGTGGCTTTATGAGAAAAGAGGCCAGAAGGGAAAAACACACATAATACATGCACACTCCAATCCTCGTCATTGTGATGTCCTGGCCATTTCAGGACTCTACCAGAAAAAAAACAAAAGGCCATCACCAAATGTGTTTCTTTAACCTGGAACCTCTAGAATCAGCTGTGTGCCAAAATGAACCTCTTTTCTTTGCAATTTACCTGGTCTGTGGTATTACATTATTAGCAACAGAAAGTAGATTAACATATATACTATACTCTGACTCACATAGCATAAAATTTTAACAGAAAGAGTAGGAAAGCCTCTATAAATTTATATCCTTTAAACAGATTTTAACAACATATTAACAGATTACATGTTATTAAGAAAGGAATGATTTGATATGTAATCCCTATGCTCATGAAAATATGCTAACCACAAACAGAAAAAATAAACTCAGAGATGATGAAGATAAAGATGTGATTTGCTATGTTTGTGTTCTATGAACTTCGGCAAGTTCCTCTCCACAATATGACAAAGACTATCTGACCTGTAGTTTCACAGAGTTTTAAGGATGGAAAAAAGTGCAAACAAAATGCTTTGTAACTGCAGGTTGATATTCAGGTATTAGGCAGGAAACTGATCCATTTTGTTATGCAAGGGAGAGGTGAAGGTTGTAAATGAAGAAACCCATTAGTAATGTAGTTGACAGAGCACTTTTATTGTTACTATCACAGAGCACCAGTAGGCCCTCCACAAATTCATAAAAATACATTGAATTCCATCAAAAACATTTTATCATTTAAACCTGTGTTCAATTGCTAAGTTGCTGATTTTCTCCTTCAAATAAAATATTATGCTAAAATACACATAAGAGCAGAATTATTAACTTCAGTGCACCAAAACATCTTTATCTCTGAAGCAAGGACTTAACAAGGCTTGACTAGTGCATTGGAAGAGAGCAAGCAATATGTAGAGCCATCTAAAAGTACAGTAGAACATTCTTAGCCAAGAACATTCCCATTGGGCAATAAGGAGCTACTTTACCACTGAGTAAGAATACATATAAGAAATTGATTCTAAATAGACAATATAACATAGCACATTTGAATTAATTTTTTAAAAAAACTACACTTACACTATCCAATGTAATATGTGTCAAGAAGAATTTATAAAGGATAGTTTACTCCATGAAATAAGAAATATGGATCATGGGCATTACTCCAAAAAATAAAAAAGTTATTTACTTTTATTGCATTAAGGCTTGAAGTTGACACCCCCAGATTTAAGTTGGAACACAATAAAATTGTTCTTCTGTGGAACATACAAAAGATTAAATATATGTGAAAGTCATTTTTAAATCCCAGGGAAAAATATCAATACATTAGGCACAGGGTACTGAAATGGATTTTGTAAGTCAGTTGTTGAAAATTCTGAGTGTATTCTCCATATGCACTATGTACCAAAAACAGGTCCAGATCCCAGGCTAAATGAAAAGCCTGGATAGTGCAGCTAAAAGGTGAGTAACAGTGGCCCTGCCTCAGACTCCCTTAACTCCTGAAAATCCTTTAAGCCCTCTTGATCCCCAAGTTACTTTGAGAGGGAGGATCAAGCCTGGAGAAGTAGGGCAGGGAAACTATAACTATGCTACTAAATACCTTGACAGCAAGCATCACATACTTCTAATATTTTCCTCTATATTGTTTTATAAATATTTTCAAACACACAGAAAAATTAAAAGAATCTTATAGTGGATACCTATATGTCCACCACTACAGTCTGCAATTAATATTTTATTATGTTTGTTTCACCATAGGTTTTTTTTTTAATTCTGTATCTCCCTTTGGAAATGGTAGAGATAATGTGTCATTAGATGTATGAAAAAATTTCATGTTTAATGTTCTTTCTCCCTTGAAAATGGAAACAAATCTCATACTAATGTTTAGAATTTAGAGTAAATTGTTATTCAAATGTACCATGAATTAAGCATAATTTTGTACTTGTCAATATACCATGGGCAGAAAGTA
This sequence comes from Glis glis, assembly GCA_004027185.1. NCBI lineage: Eukaryota > Metazoa > Chordata > Mammalia > Rodentia > Gliridae > Glis > Glis glis. The sequence goes on along the minus strand of PVJS01011326.1, from coordinate 27,395 downwards.
AATGGGTTTATCCAACTTGTCATCCAAAGGGAAATACAGTATGAACTCAGACTTCTAACTTGCCCTAGGGCCCAGCTCTAGTCATATGGGATTCACATTGCATCTATACACTAAGGTGAAATACCCTAAGCACTAACTCTTTGACTTTCTATGAAATCAACAGGCTCAGCCAAGACCTAAAATAAACCACTTAACACCCAGCCCTACAGAAGCCAGGGAAGAATGCCCAAAACCTCAGGGAAATTCCATCCTGGGGCTAGGGTGGAGAACCCAGAATTGTTTTATTAATTCAACTTCCATCTTTTCTTGTATTCCTACCCCAAATAAAGCCCTTCACTTTTGGGGAAACCTGGTATTAAGAGTATTTGTAATGTTTATAATATGTGGCAGAAAGCACTCTAAAATGGGTTGTGATTTGATCTAACCAGAAAGCCATTGAGAAATAGCACCTCCAGGACCTTAGAGAAGTCAACGATGAGAAGGGAGTAACATTTCTGCCCGTTAGCTCATGTTGTGGCCCAGCCCTCAGAATAAAACACCACATTCACTCCCATTAGCAAGCTACTGGTTGTTATTTCCCAGGTATACAACATTGTTCCAAATCTTCATATATTAAAATATTCAATAATTCTAATCATTTTAGGAAGTAAGGCAAATGAAAACATCGGGGAAGACAAAGATTGAATAATTTAACAAAGTATAATTTTAAGAACTAAGTTCAGCCTTATTCTTGACCCTTACTGCACTTTGTTACTAGATCCTCCCCAAAACATTGCCAATCTGACGGGTCTGGTCTTGAGTGAGATAAAGGGGCATGTTTTATCAGTGATCAGTGTTTTGTTTCTACTAAGGGTGCAATGGTTTGAATGCATGTCCCTAGAACTCGTGTTGAAATTTAATTGCCACTGTACCAACACTAATGAGTGGTATCTTTTTCAGCTGATTAGGTAATGAGGATGACACCTCATGGGTGGGTTTTCTACAGGTATTCAGTGGTTCATGGATCTATGTCTGTCTTTTTTTGTAAATTACACAGTAAAAGCTACAGGGCAAAGGAGAGATATAATGTTCTTAATTATACAGCAATGTTAGCTGAAGGCATATACTACTTTTTTATAAATCAATATGTAGATTTTTATAAATCTGTATAATGTTTGGGCAAATATAAAATTCATTTAAGAAAGTTATCTAATAGAATACTTAAGATAACAGTATAAATAAATTTGTAAGTGTATAGAATAATTAAATATCAAAATATTTGATACTAATGCTTATGTCTGGATATTAAGAAGTATTAGAAAGAAATAATTTACATGGTAAAGTTTTGGTTTTAATTTGAGGTTTCATCAATTAGATTGTTGAACTGGGAAAAACTAATCTTGCTTTCACTTACATTTATTCTCTACTATACAGTTTCTAAATAAAACATTACCTGTAAAAATAAATAAAAAATAAAAGGGCGAATTCAAACCCCTCTTGCTCTCTTGCCCTCTCACTTCCACCATGTAATGATGAAGGAAGACAGCCCTTTCCAGATGCCAGCATCTGGATATGAGGCTTTCCAGCCTCCAGAACTGTGAGTCAATAAATTCATTACAAATTACCCAAAATGTGATATTCTGTGATGGCAGCACACAAAATGGACTAAGATAGGTAGGGTCACAGGCACCAGCATTTCTTTTCCATTGTCTTGCTCCTCTGTGACAAGCTCACCCAACAGAGTCCTCCCCTATGAGCAGCTTTCTCTGTCCATCTTCATCCATGCAATTAACTTGGTTAGCATTCTTGGGTTTGCTCAGTGAAGCGGTGAATCCACTTTTGAGGGACTAGAAAACCCAGATTTAGCTGTTAGACATAGGGACCATGGCTTGTCAGAGCAGAACCACTTTGGGGGAGTCTGGCTCAGGTATACACACACTCTTTTTAGCCACTGTTCTGTGTACCTATAGCTTCCTTAGCATGGAAACCTAGAGGAAGACAGGAATGAATAGAAAGAGTCTACCTAAAACCTACTCCAAAGCCCAAACATCTGACATCAGATTTAATCAATGTCTCCTAATTGTGTTTTGCTTGTTTTTAATTAACAAGGTGAAGGCAACAGATAGAAAGAAGTACTGGAAGCTTCTTCTTTTACTGCTTGGGACAACATTAGCTGAAGAGGCCATCAACAACGGGGAGGCAGAGGATGGGAGCAGCAGCTGTCCTATGTGTGGTCACCTGTCAACTCTGTCTTTAGAAGTTAGGATAGACATACTGAACAAGTGTTGACATTACCATCAGTCTAGGTATGCATTCAGAATATCCAAGAACAAAATGGGGATGAAGAAAAGATGAAAAATTCTTGAAAAGTCTGAATTCCAAACAGCTATGAGTCTAACAGCAGCTGATTGAAACAAATACATTGTATGGATAACAGAATTCCAGACAGAGAATGTCTTAGTTTACGTTTTCCCAGAGCAAACCCCAGAATAATAATCCAAGTGCAAGCATTTTATTTGGCTACTGATTCCAGGAAATACTGGAAATAGGAGTCAGGAGAGGAGATAGAAACCAGCAGATAGAAAATACAAGACAGAGCCGGGCGTGGTGGCGCACGTTTGTAATCCCAGTACTTGGGAGGCGGAGACCAGAGGATCCGGGTTCACAGCCAGGCTCAGCTACTTAGTGAGGCCGTCCGCAACTTTGTGAGACCCGGTTTCAAAATAAAGTATAAAAAATAGGGCCGGGGGTGTAGCTCAGAGGTAAAACGTCCCTGGGTTCAATCCCCGGTACCGCAAAAAAAAAAAAGAAGAAAATACAAGACAGCTTGTCCAACACATCACAATGGCAGCTAACTCCAACTTCATCCTGCTCTCAGAAAGGGTCTCTAAGGCAATGCTTCTCAAACATCATTATGCATTAGAAGGATGTGGGATCTGTAATGCACATTTTGACTGAGGAGGTTTCTGTGGGACCTGAGACTGTATTTCTAATAAACTCCCAGTTCAGAGTGATGCCTATGGTCCTCAGAATACACCTAAAAGATCAAAGATTTTGAGGGCTTCCTACTTCTTTTTCATTTTTTCAAGTTTGTAAAGAAAACGGAATTCCTTATGTCTGTTAGTTGGGTAACATATCATTACATCTGCTTTGTCTCATGTAATTCTTATCTCAGCCATTGCATATTCACTGAGTAAGATCAGACTTGGAGATATTTGATCAGTCTCTGTGTAAGAAAACCACAAACAATTCCACCCACCCTGCCCTGTTGCTATTAAGTCAGATGGCCTTGTTCTCCAGCAGGCAGCCTGTTGGCCACAGAAACAAATTGAGCATGTCAGCCCACTCCCAACATGTCTCTCTTCTGCTTACACCCTTGCTCTTGTTCCCCACTCCATTCTAGTGCCAAATCATGTTCTGATTTTCTGTTGAGTCTCAACCCTTTGGCCCTTGGAAAGAAGCAGACATCTATTTTTCCTGATCTTGACATTCACTCAGTGAAGAGTTAGAGCTCATGATACAATTTCCTTGATACAAATGCATGTATTCATGGTTTCTTACTCACTTGGCTACCTCCCAGTCAGCTTTCTGGAATTGGTCCACCTGGTTAGACTCACCTGGAGCCTCAAGAGAGCCAATTTGACATGGTTGAACTACTGTTTTTAAATGAGTGTGTAATATTCAAATGAATATATATTTATGGTGAAATGGAGAAAATTTCCAGCCCCTTTAAAAACAAAATTTAAGAGAGGTTGAGAATGAAGTGATTGGCCATTCAAAACAAGCCACAGAATATTATAATATGTGCCTTAAAATGTATATATATATATTTACATACACACATATATATACATATACATATATATTAGGTATAAGTATATTAAATCTAATGATACACACATATACATACATATATATGCAAGGTGACAGCAAATCAGTGTAGTGTTTGATTCTACATTTTTTGTTTTGATGGTATACACAAATTTTTCAACATATCTGAATCTAGTTACTCCTTTGTGAAATTGTAACACCAAGCATTCCCATGTTAGCATCAAGAGGGGAAGTGATTAAAAGAGCGAATCAAAACTTACTGAACCTTATATGTTAGTAATCATTACTATGATTATTATTGAGATCATAATTAATGACAGCTAATATCCATAACAATTTAAATACAGCCAAACCTACAAAATGTTCCAAAGATACATTTCAAGTATCTGGTACCTCAAGCTTGTTTTTTTTTTTTAATCTACATGAAGACATGGGTCATTACATCTGTTGATATCTTAAATTCAACAATCAGGAAAAAGTACAAGAAAGAGATTAGAATAAAGGAATGGAAGTATGACTCATGCTGATACATAATTTGCTTTTTATCTATTCCAAGTCCTTTCTGTTTTACCAAGTCTGTTTACAAAGAAAAAAGAAAAAAAAATGTAGCCAGGCATGGTGGTGCATGCCTGTAATCCTAGTACTTGTGAGCCTGAGGCAGGAAGATTGCAGGTTTGAGGACAGCCTCAGCAACATAGTCAGACTCTCATCAACCCTGTTTCACAACAAAAAATAAAAAGGACTAGGGAGTGTAGCTCAGAGGTAGAATGCCCCTGGGCTCAATCAATATCCAGTCACACACACACACACACACACACACACACACACACACACACACACACGTGCTGCCCAAACTAAAAAGGCAAGTAGCCATATAAATCTTTATATCTATTTGAAGACTATATGATATGATGGGGGTGGGGGGTTAAAGGAGGTTCTATTCAAGTTCTGATCTGAGAGAAGAGTTTCTAGAATTACTTCTTGTCACAAAAAATACTCGCTTTAATATATCCTTAGAGAATTCCAGGTTAAGTATCAGGTAGTTAGATTCCAGATTTGTACAGTAACATTGCAGAATGTCTTTCAAAAATGAAAGTCTGGATACTCAGTAATTGGATTATCAATTTTGTTGAAGCCCCCATGACAATCACATATTAGTAGTCATGTTTTAAGATTGAATGATTAATAAATGATGTGGTTTTGCTTCAGTAACTATTTCCCTCATTTTCCCTTTAACCTATCTCAAACACACTAATGAAAAAGAAGCCAGAGTGCTGTGTGAATGCATGTTTCTATCACTGTGAACCTCACTACGATGTATAATTACAATGCACTAATAAAATTAAATTTTAAAAGAAGTCAGGCAGATTTATAAAAGTAAAGCACCATTTAATGAATACTCCCTTCAAAAAGATGAAAGATGGAAAGGCTGAATTTATCCTCACTAATCCCTCTCTTTTTCAGTGAATTATCTTCATATTTTCTTTTAAGAAGACACATCTATATCTCTAATCATTTTCCAAAATAGTTTCATACAGTCCATTAACACTTGTGAGAATAATCTCAATATACTTCTTGGCCCTAATATGATGCTATTTTATCACTGCTGCAAAAAATGCAATTACATATATAATCTAAATTTTTAATATTCAGCACACTAAAATATATAAATAGTAAAATAGGAATTATTATTTTTAGATTTTTTTTCTGCAAAGCATTGGCAATCATGAGCTTCTCAGTGAAGTTATTAGAGTAGCCTAACACACTCATATGCAAGTATGTATGCCTGGACCCCATTTCTGTTTTATGTCAACTAAAAGAGAAATAATAAAATGGGTCTATGAGAAGAGGCATTGATGAAGCATGCATTGCCAGTGGAGGTAATATTTTCTCTAACTGCTTAAACTTCATGTTAATTCCATAGTATCACAGGGGCAGCCCTTAAAATAATGGGCTTTTCCCAAACTGGCATTTTCCCCTTCTAGAAATTAATATAAAAATTCCTCGTTTTACATGATTTTCCATATCTCACACATTCTCATTCACTATGCTCAGGGTTTATCACTTCTAAAATAGTTACTATCTTTCAGAAAGAAAGACATGATGCATTGAAACTTATTTCGAGCTTTTTGCAATTGCATAGTGAAAATAATGCTGACTAATTGCATATGTAAAAGACATGCTTTTAGGAAGTAGAAACTGCTGCAATGGTATTACTCTTAAACATTTCCATAACAGTAGGTATCTTTACATAGATGGATTACTAGTCCTTATCCCTTTTTGGTTTAGAGAATACAGCAACAAAATAATTCCCACAGGTCACCAAGCATTTACTGCAATTCATTGCCATAATTTTGAAATGTGTACATCCTACTACCTTTTTGATACTATCTAGTAAATTGTTGACTATGACAAATGCTTTCAATTAATACATAAAAAATTCATGAAGCAATATAATACTGTCCCAGGGTCGTCTGAATTGCAAACTGCTGCAATTAGATCGACAGTAAAATCTACTAAGCTTTGCCTTTCAGTTCAAGGTCACAACTAATTATATGGCAGTGACATTTGCATCTATTGAGCTTTCACTATTCCAGGATGTTGCAGAAAGAGTCCCACAAAGCCATAAAAATTAATGGAAAGCAATATACCACACCCCCGGCATCAACGTGCAAACAAGGTTAAAAAGGTAAAGTTTTCAAAATAAAACACCTCATTATGGGCATTCAGGAGGTTTAAGATGCCTGGATAATTTTACTATCTGGGGTTTTCCAGAATCTAAATGCCAAGAGCAGGATTATGGCCAATATGAACCGAAAGTTCTACTCAAAAATAGCTAGAATCAAAAAGCCAACTGGATTCCACCTAGCCCTACACTAATCCAAGTTGATTTGAGATCCTTAGAAGTATCCTCTAACTCCTGTAAGATCATCTCTGATGTGTTCATAGTGAAGAGTATTTTTACCTATAACTTGTGGATATGATACGTTATAACTTTCAGGTGTGTTTTCTTCTGTTCAGATTTACTAAGCTGATGAAGCATTATTCAAAACAACCCAAAAGTCACAATTTTCGAAGGCTTCAGTTTTGAATAATGGTATATATGTTCATGTGGGATGGTTAATTATTTTTACAAGACCAAAATTCTTAAGTTAAAGCAGGTTTTATTTATTGTGCTATTAATGTATAAGGGACCAAGCATGTTCTTGGCATGCAGTAAATGCTCCACAAACAAGCTCTTTCCTTACATTTACCTGTTCACTCAATAGAACATGGATTCACAAACTCACATACTCAGCTAAGAGTTTCTACTTAGAAGTAGAGCATAGTAAGCCCAAGTCTACATATTTTGAAATTAAAACCAAAAGCCAAGGAGCTGCTTGTACACTGAACCAAGAGGTCAGTTAGGTCGTCATTGGAATAGGTGCCTGTACTCAATCCAGTTCAGCACATCTTGCTTTGAATGCCTCACACATGCCAAACACCAGAAAAGACACTTTTTCAGCAATATGAGTAACACCTTCATTCTGTAATAAAGGCAGGAGTTAGGATAAATGCATTTTATTTTACCAGGGTGGAACACTGTGCCCGTTAAATTAATTCAACACTAAGGACGATAGACACCTGAAGTAATTACATGACCGATCTTATTGTCTCTACTAGAAATTACGTGGTGGCAGGGCAATGACCACAGCTTTGTTGACAAAGATTTATGATGCAACATTTCATTTTTCTCCTTTAATACAAACTCACAGAAATGTTGCTGAGACTCAAATTTGAATTTTGAGTCTATCTCTTTCCATGAGAGAGAGAGAGAGAGAGTGAGTGAGTGTGTGTGTGTGTGTGTGTGTGTGTGTGTGTGTGTATGTGTGTGTGTGTCTGGTTTATTTGCAGATCTCACAGTCCAATGCTCCTCGTGGAATGCCCACATCCGTGGGGTGGCCACGAGGTCACTAGAAACCTGTTTCTCCTTCTGGTTCTGCTCATTGAAAAGGTTCACTCCTCCCCCATCTCCCTACCAAATAGAAGGCGAGGCTACATTGAGAGGGAATCTTCTTGTCATATAACACTAAGCTGGTATTTTTAATTTTCCCACAGAATTACAGCTCTCCATTTTTTTTCCTAAACTCTATTACTATTAGTGCATTATTTATGAGCTGAACAGTCCTTTGTGAATTGGCCTGGGAAACTGAGCATCGTTACAGACCATTGTTTAAGGTTCCAGACAAGGAATTCAGAGAATGACTTTAAAAATGCATTTCATTCTTCAGCTTGCAGTCCCTTTGTGTTGGCAGAAAATATGTCTATTTCAGGATATGAAAAGATAGCACCTGCAGAGGTACATTTCTGTCAGTGAAGCAGAGTCTCTAATCAAAATGTTACCTCTCTGATATTAACTGCTTACCTTTTCCCCCACCTCCCTCTTCACCCATGTAAAACAGTAGTAATTTTTCCAGAGTTCCGGATATTTGAAAAATGTAGACACAGAAAAATGATTAAATTGTTCTTTCACAGTTAAGAAACTGCAAAGCATTTAAACTCTACCTGGCCCTTTCTTTTGAATTAGTACCCTACTGCCATCAGAAAACAAAAACAAAAACAAAAAAAAACCTGGCTATTTGTAACACCAATAGCATTCTTAGTAACACACTTATTTTGTGGAAATTTATATCCACATTGAAGTAAAAACTGGCTCCAGACACCTTGGATTTTACAGTACTGGGTATTTTCTAAGATTTACTTTTACTACAGTTAAACTCAATGAAGGAACCAGACCAGGCATAAATAAGCTAACCATTTCTGTCTCTATTAATGGCAAAGGGATCACTGTAGCCCAATCCTAGTAGCATTGGTCAAAACAACCAAACAAAATTAATAAACTCTTCACTCGGCATAGCCTCTTTTAAACATCTTACCTCCAAAACTGTGAAAGAGCTGCTTGCATGTCCTCTGGGACATGCAAAGTGAGTTGTAAATATAATTTCTAAGAGAGATGTAAAAATAAACCTTCATCATGCCTCATTGATCCACACTGACTTAAAAATTTCCTTTTGACTATCTCACTGTCCCTTGCTTTCATGACCTAGCCACTAGGTCCCCACATACCTCTCCTGTTCCAACAGAGTCAATGAGAACATCCCACAAAATAATGTATTTCATTCTGAGTGGGGCTTTCTCTCCAGGGCACCATCTCTGACCCTTCTGCTAAGTGCTCTCTGGATGGTTCTCGCTACAGTGCAGTGGATTAGCAAGTAAGAGTTTCAAAAGAGGGAGGAAAAAATGAGCTTATAAGTGCAACCCTCAGTATTCAATTCCCAGCTCCTTACTCTGAAGCTCTCAAAATTCGCTTTTTCAAAAATATTAGCACACTCCTTTCTCGATATTTTCCATTAGATCCTTTGACAACACACCATGAAGAGTGAAACCAAAGCTCGCAGTTGCCTCCTTTACCAGGTCAGTTATAAAAATGAAGAGGCCTAAATGGATAAGCCCCATGGACACGAAACTAGAGAATATCAAAGGTTACCTATACCTTGTACTAGCATGAATGAATGAAAAAAAATTTTTTTTTTAAGGAGAGCTCTCTCTTACTCCAAAACTCCAAGGATGCTTGTGACTCATGCCTGATGCTGGATCTCAGAAAACTGCTCATACAGGTCAGGTCAGCAGGTCAGGAGCATGAGTCGAGAGAACACTGTGTAATCCCTGCCAATTCAATGGATGGATAAATTCAAGAGACTCCATAAACAAAATCACCAACTGGTAATAAAACCCAGACCCACAGCAACACTTGGCTATGTAACAGGAATCACTGCCATGAAAGAGTGTGTTATTTTATCTCTCAAGACACATTCATTTTCAATTTATGAAACTCTCTTTACACATAAACAAAAAGGGCCAGGCAAAAGGAAATGTAATTGCATTACCTTCTTCTGGTCTTCTAGCTTGTGGCTCACTGGATTCTTCCCATGTCTGCTCATCTCTGAAGATAAATCCATCACATTGGGTCCTTGCCCTTCAAAATGGAATCTCTTCAAAACAGCAGCAAACTAATCCAAGACGCGATCTCTAGGAAAACACTGGCACGCCACATTTCCCATCACACACTGTCTCCGAACTTCATCGACTCCAAGGAATGATCAAAAAATCCATTGATTGAATGAAAAATATAAAGTTTGCAATTTACTCGCAGGACCTTCCAAATCAGCATATCGTTTGCAAATGCTGACTTCTCATAAGTGAAATATTCATCCAGGAATCTTAACTCCAACTGCTATCTTTTTCTTTCTTCACAATTTTTCATTTTAATAAAAAATTAGAGTTCCTGTGAACCTGTAATAACAAAATATGTATACAGTTAATCCCCTCACACCATTTATAGAAACAATTAATCAAATAAACTCAACTGAAATTTTCAAATGGGAAAAAATCTTTGGCATGAATGATATTTGAATTAAAAATAGTGGCAGTTGAAAGATATTACTTTTTACCCAATGACAATTAAAATACAAATTACAGTTGGGTGGGGTGGTGCATGCCTATAAACCCAGTACTTGGGAAGCTGGAGCAAGAGGATCACAAGTTTGAGGCCAACTTGAGCAACTTAGTGAGACCCCATCTCAAAATAAAAAATAAAAAGAGCTGTAAAGGTACATCAGAGATAGGGCACCCCTGCATTTAACCCCTACTGCTGCAAAAAGAAAATTCAAATTAATTAAATACACCAATTATATACCTAAATCAAAATGGATCCACATCACATTGAAATAGAAAGCAACACACACACACACACACACACACACACACACACGTATACATACCACCACTGTCCCACTCACTAATTTCAGCATTACAGAATGACAGAGTTTTAGAAGAGATCCCAATATGACCTGATACTATGCTAGACACTTTGATATTTTCATAATCCATTTTATTTAAACTTCAAAATGATTATCATTGTATGATGATAAGACTGAGACAAATAAATTTTTCAAGTAAATTATTAGTAGCAGAAATAGAACTAGAATTCTGATTACTTTGGTTCTAAAATCCATTCTTGATCCTAGATGTATTTTTTCAATTCAATTTACATATTTTGTCCATTACAAAGACACTATAAGTAAGTTCATCAAGTGCTTTGCTGGATTACATATACACTGTGAACAAGGCTTCTCTTTAAAAGGGTTATTAAATTCAGTGATTTCCAAACCCAGCTAGAAAACAAAAATCATATGAGAATAACTTTAGACATACAGATTCCTAGTGAACACCCCAACCCTGCTAATTTAGAAGCTATAGGGAAGTGTCTAGACATCTCTATTTCTTCTTTCATCTCTTCTACACCCTTGTGATACAGAAAAACCATGGAGGAGCTGGACCTCCCCGTAAGGCAGGGTTTCCCAAAGTTGTTTACAGAATGAACACACCCAGGAGAGTTTCCAGCTACTGACTCTTGGATTCCAGTCACAGAGCCTGTACTTTTGAACCACTGCCCCAGTGTATAATTGAACAACCAGTGCCTGAACACATTAAACAAGAGGAAACTTGTTCCAAAGACAGCCCTTTCCATGTTAAGGAAGTTCTAGTCTTCACAGAGTTCTTCCTAACTCTGAGACAAGTCTGCATTCCTATACCTCTGTCCATTTGTTATTATTCATAACCTGTATAGTCATCAATATACACAAATATGTTCAATTTCTCTGTTACATGATAGTTCTTCACTTATCGCTCTAGCAAGGTTAACTATCCCCTACCCCCTTCAAAAATTCTTCACCACCTGGTTACTTTCTTCAAATAAATTTGCACTTCTTACACAGCCCAGAAGTGCCAGGGTCCATCACAGCTTGCTCCCTTTAAGAATTCACCACCAGGTCCCACCACACACACCAGTCCAAGTATAAGATAAATGATAAAGTAAACAGAGTTTGAAACATCAGCTTCTCAACTGCCTTTTACACCTAACCATATGTTGCTTCCTGTCTAGCATCCTTTTGCTGACCCTTGCTCCTTCTTCAATTCCTCTGTTCTGCCATGTAACTATTTTACCTTGTGCACTGTTGTAAATATTACCTAAACAGGAAAGAATATGGACAAAGCATTGAGCATAAGAGAGAACATGGCCAATTTGAAGACCTGAAAGAACTCCAAGGAGGAGCTACTGAAAACTTTTAAGAAGGCATGCATATCTGGACGGGGGTGGCACATGCCTGTAATCCCAGTACTTGGGAGGCTGAGACAGGAGCATCGCAGGCCAGTCTCACAGCAACTATGTGAGACTTTGATTCAAAACAAAAAATAATAAAGGCTGGGGGTTGTAGCTCAGAGGTAGAATGCCCCTGGGTTCAATCCCCAGTCACACACACACACACACACACACACACACACACACACACACACAGGAGAAGGCATACATAATAGGGTTTGTGATTTTAAAAGTTCATCTTAACTTATGGAAAGCCAATAAGAAGGATCCAAGCTTGTGGCAAAGAAATCTTAAAGGCATTGTTAGAGCAATCTAAGAAATAGACAAAAGCATCCTGAACCAGCACAGTAGCTGACAGGACTGGAAGGAATGATGAAACACACTGATACATTATTCAAAAGATGGAGCCGACAGAATTGGTAATTGGCTGAATGTGGGTGCATGGTTTAAGGGTGCGTGAACGTGTGATGATATTATTACCTAACATAGCAAATTCATGAGAAAAGCACTTTGGACAAGAGAAAAACAAAAGACCTTGGAAAGTGAATAAAAAATACTTGCTAAAAACTAAGAAGTGTTACAAGAAAATTACAAACTAATCTCACTGATGGATGTAGATGTGAAAATCCTTAGCAAACCTTAGCAAACTGCATCCAGCAATGTAAAAAATAACATGTCATTTCCAAGTTGATGTTATCCCAGGAATAAAAAGCTGATTTAATATTTGAAAATAAATCAGGATAATTCACATTAATGAAATAAGGAAGAAAAATTATATGCTCATCTCTAATGGTACAGAAATATAACTTGTAAATTAAACATTAAGTCATGACCAAAAAAATTCTTGACAAATGAAGAATAGGACATTTCCATCATCTTCCTTTAACTGAAATTGTGAATTCACAAAAAAAATGCAGCCATCATATGTATCGGTGAAAAGTTCAAAATTTTCCATTTGATCAGGAACAACACAGGAATACCTGCTGACATACATTTTATTCAACATTGCATTTAAAATCCTAGTCATGCAGTGAAACAAGAAAATAAGAGGGAGAGAGGAGAGGAGAGAGATGAAGGGAGGCAGGCAAACGGTGGAAAGGAATAAATAAAACATCTGTGTTATGAAGATCTACATAGAAGATACTCAAGAATCAAAAGATAAATTACTAAATATTAATGAGTGAGCTCAGCAAATTGCCTGGATACAATCAATATATAAAAACCCTTTGTATTTCCTTATACTATCAACAAATATTTAGAAAACAAAAATTTAAAAGATACAATTTACATTAAAAATACAAAATGCCCTGGAATAAATCTCACAAAGGATGGTAAAAACTTTATGATAAAGTAAGACAACAACAAAGGAAATAAATACATAAATAAAAACGAGGGCTAGGCCATATTTGTAAATTAGAACACCTCATATTTTAGAAATGACAACTCATGCCTAAAATATTTATAGATTTGGTGCATTTCCAATCAAAATCTCTAGTTTTCTTTTTCTAACTTGAGAAGATGCTTCTAATAATATGTACAGAGAGGGGAAGGAATGGGGTGGGATCTTGAGGGAAACACACCAAGTGCTGTGTGCATATATGTTTCTATCACTTTGAACCTCATTATAATGTATAATTACAATGCACCAATAAACGTATATTTAAGAAAAAATAACATGCTTCTAAAATGTAATATATACAAATGCAAAAGACTAAGATAACCTAGGACTCTGGTGAAGAATAACAAGTTGAAGCTATTTGCTCCATCATATGTTAAGACATATTTTACATCAAGAAATAAAATGGTATATAACTGATACACTAGTAGACAAATTAAACAATGGAACATATAAATCCCCCCAAATCAAACTTTAACAGATATGGCCACCGGACTTATGACAAAAGTGAAATTGCAAAGCCAAGGGGATTTTTTTTAATAGTGCTCAGTGATTTGAATACCCGTGTGGACAAAAGTTGAACTCAGCTTCTACTTCACACCAATGACCAATTTCAGGAAGATGGTAGATCTCATTGTGACAAAACAATAAAGGTTCTGGGAGAGTGCCTTCATGATCTGAAGGGGGGAAAAGATCCCAGCAAAAACCAAAAAGCACTGAATGTAAAAAGTGATGAGTATGATTAACACTGAGACTTTTTATTCATCAGATTATGCCAACAAGAAAACATAAATGTAACCCATAGTATTCATTATACATGTTTTCATGTACTTATTGACAGGTAAAAATGAGTAAGAAAAATCCTGACAATAGCCAAAAATATTCGGATTGGCACTTTTCAAACTAATAAAAGAGACGGTGAACATAGTAGTCATTGCCAGGGGTTAGATATGAGTAAGGTGTGTCTACAAGGTATAGCACAAGGGAGGAGCAGTGATGAAGCAGCACTGGATCTTCATGGGGGGGACTGCATGAATCCATGCATGTGATAAAGTCACATACATCCACACACACACACACACACACACATACACAAATGAGCATATACAAAGCTGGTGACATATGAATGTGCTTGCTCTGTGGGCTTTACCATCATCCACTTCCTAGCTTTGATATTGTACTACAGTTAGGAAAGATGTTAAGACTGGTGAATACTAGGTAAAGGGACATGGGACCTCCCTATACTATTTTTCGTGGCATTTTCTGCAACTGTAAAAGTATTCAAAAATAAAAGTGAGGGGAACAAGAGGGGCTGTATTAATAAGCACATGAAAAAGTGAACATTCTCATTTAGTATCAGGAGAATGCTAAGTAAAACCACATGACATAGAACTTCTTTTTTTCTTTTTTTGCGGTACCAGGGATTGAACGCAGGGGAATTCTACCTCCGCACTACGCCCCCAGCCCTATTTTTTATACTTTATTTTGAAACCGGGTCTCACGAAGTTGTGGAGGGCCTCACTAAGAGGAGAGAGAGAGAGAGAAAGAGAGAGAGAGAGAGAAACAGACAGCAAGAGAGCTGAGGCTGGCTGCGAACCAGGATCCTCCGGTCTCCACCTCCCAAAGTACTGGGATTACAAGCATGCACCACCACACCCGGCGACATATAACTTCTTATCCAACTAAGTAAATAAAAAGAATGATAATACCAACTGTTGGGCAAAGATGTGAAATCAACAAGAACCTTGTCAGTCAAAATGTAAACTGGCACCCTATTTTGGAAAAAAAAAAGCTTAGTATCAACTATTGAGCTTAAAGATACATATACTTTATAACCCAGCACTAGTAATTTTAGGCATGTACTCTTCAAAACTATAAGCATATGTGCATCCAGAGACACATACAAAAATTCTCTTTCAGAATGGAAGAAAACTGCAAACACAAAACTCCATCAACATTCAAATGGGCAAATGACTTGCGACATACTTATACAACTGATAAATTTAAAATAAGTAAAATTAACTGATAAATTTAAATTAAATATAGACATGCACATCAATAAACAGGCATCTCACAAATATTAAGATTTTTAAAGAAGCCCAAGCCAAAGGAATACATAGTACACGATTCCATTTATATAAAGTTCTAAAATCTGGCAAAACTGAACTATGGTGTTGTAAATCAAGATAATGGTTAGCTTTGGTGAATGAGAGAAGGATATTTTGATTGGAATTTGACTGGAGTCCTACTTATATTCCACTTTTTAACTTGAATAGGCATTATATAGATGTTAGCTTCACAATTCATTAAAATATTCTATTCTGTGCAGTTTTCTCTATGTCTAATATGCTTCAAGATAAAAGGAATTAGTCAAGAAAGAATTCAGATACATCTATGTTGTTAGTAGTCCATGAATGATCTCTCCAATAAGAACAACAACAAAATACACATAAGTTTGACCCATGAACATTGTTGTCAGTGGTCACTATTCTTTTTAAGGTTATAGGCCACCCAAACACCATGTCACACTTACCAATAGCATGGTCCGTCAAATATCAGAAAATGTGTTCCTCCCCTAACTTCTCAAATACCTCCCTCCTTTAGAATATTGAGTACTAAGAAATTATAGTCCATCAACCATACTTTCTACACACATTCCTTTATATTAGTATGAACAATATTTCCAAAAAGCATCATTAAAGCTCTAATTTATTTAAGTTTATCCAACTCATGTAACACCATCCCTACAGTGGAAGGAGACATACAGAAGACACACAGCACTCAGTGCCTAGCATGTACTCAGCACAGTGTAGGTCCAAAATAGTCCAATTTATTGTAATCCCAGCCCTTGTCCTTACAGACCCTACCATGCAGTGGGGAAGTATGTATAACTAAGAAGCACCTGCATAGTCTTTTCAACTTTGTTCAACATCAAATCTTTAGGATATCAGTATGTTAACACTGATGCTGAAAGGGAATTTCATGTGGAATAAATTAATTTTGCACATAAAAATCAATCCAAATATAATTTTAGTCCATTTTAAGTTAAGAATCAAATTACTTATTCTTATTTTTGCAGGAAAAATTCTGATGAAACTGTAAATCAGCTGGAAAAAAAGTAGATTTATATACATGAATATTTTGAAATCGTTCTCTCATAGGTAGATAACTATTAAGATGTCATATTAATACTGTCACTCTTATTCAATACAATGCAGTTGTGTTTGGTAGTAAAATCCTATCTCTTTATGCAAAGTACAATTCTATGTTCTGATAGCTTAAAAGAAACTTTTTTTGTTGCTCAGATTCACCCGGTAGTCCTTCATTCAGATTAAGGATAAAAAGCAAAATGTGCATCTATGAATATATCACTATGCATCTCAGTATCATTCAAAATTAATGCAAAAAAAAAATAAAGATGACATTGCCAAAAAAAAAGATTTTTGAAATTGGGATTTTTTAAAGAACTTCTGAAGATTACTTTTGTGAGTGATGGAGGCATGTGCTACTTCCCAACCTGGCCTCTGACAGAGAACCACTTGGGAGATTGATGAATGTTCTCTGCCTGGGCAAGGTGGAGTAGCCTGTGGCACTACAGGGTGGAGTAACACGTCTGAAAAGTCAGTTGTAGCCCTCTCTGAAAATATGGGGAAATATTTCTTAGAAAAAGGCATAAAAATACAAACCCTAATGAAATAGATTGAAAAAATTCACCAGAGTCATCTACAGAACAAAGAATCAGCATATAAAAAGAAAAGACAGACATTGAGAACACATACACATATATACATACCCATACTCAAAACAAAATTCTTAGAAAAACAAAGAATATGGCCCAGTAGCAATGAGCTGGTAGAAATTCATTTGCCAATTAACTAACCAAAATAAATGATTAAGCAATTAGCACAAGAAACAGATTATAAATAATCAAGTGGAAGGCAGTAATTGAGGAATTAAATTTTTAAAATGACACTAACAGACTCATCCACCAGAATATTACAAAAGTTTAAGTGTCATCAACAAGTGTTGGAAAAAATGGAATAATATTAAAACTTTCATAAGCTGTTGGTGGCTGTATAACTGGTACAATCCCTTTAGTTATTTGGTAAAATACAATAAAGTTGAATTTCAGTAGACCCATAATGCATCAATTGAATTCCCAGGAAGAAACATGTACACTAAGGAGTATGAGACTAATCAGTGCAGTCTCCAGGACACTGATTAAAAAATTAGAAATACTCTAAATATTCACCAGTATAAATTTAGATTAGTAAATTATGGCATATATCTGTACAATATCAGATTCTGTACTAAAAACAGAAGGAAAAAAGAAGCACAAGTCTCTTCACCTAGCCCAGCTCTCTGAGCTGAGTTCCCTGTTCGCCCCTTCAACCAAGGGGTTGGAATCCATCAAGTCAACACCCCCCCCCCCGGAAATCTTTATGCTTCACCTGATTCAGCTGCACACAATTAAACAGAGCCTTGCTGTCATTGCTTGTCCCATGAATGCACCCCACCCACACAAATGTATCCCTTTTTGTAGCATCAAAGAAAACCTAGCAATCAGAAAGTCAACACTAATGCAATACAATTTTGTGGGTTAGCTTTTAGAAAACTGCAACCCAGTTATGTAAGACAAAACAAGCTTTTCTCTCATATACTAAGTATTTACAAAAGGTTATTTTAAAGAAACTGCCTTACATTGTGCTTCACAAACGAAGTTCTTGTAACAGTCCATCTTTCCCACTTGTGATACACAGGAGAAATACAAACAGGAGGGGGAAACATTTTGTTCCCTGCAACATAGCTGCTCTGTTCATTTCTGTAGCCTGAAAATGGTAGGTTCTTTGCCTTTAGCAGATAAATTGGCTCTGCAGGCCACATTTAAAAGAACATACACTGGGTTTTCAGCAGGAAGTTTGGACTTGATTAGCTCAAGATAAAAGGACACAAGAAAGGCTAAATATCATTCTGAGCCAATATTGTATGTGTAATGGAGATGGAACAGTATAAAACATTCATATTCTTAGGTACTAATGATAAGTAGAAAAAACCTTGCATCTATCAGCTAAATTTGTTTATTGCCTGAAAACTCAATGTAGTAATTCAAGGCCAAGTGACAGGAAATTATAGTTTCCTGGCTGACATCAATTCGATCTTCAGTAATAGTTCTAAAATGGACCTTCTGAGCCTTACAGAGAGGGAAAACACACACAGTATTTCTAATAACTCAGGTCACAAATCCAGATGACATAGCCCAAATTATGTGGATAAAATTATGATGTATGCTTACAAACATGCAGTGCCTTATTATGTAATTTTAATCAAACCTTTTATTTGATCAGGTTCTTACATCTAGTCTGTACATGGACTGGGTTACTTAGAGAATACAGGCTCCCATTAGGGAGATTTGAAACACATGGCAGTTTCTTGTTGCAACAGCAGATAGACAATCATCTCATCTAGGTATTCACAAAAGTAAATATACCCAGAACTGGCAAGCTAAGAAAGTTTTTTTAAAATTAAGTTTAAAAGAAACGGATTTCTAATCTCCCTGCTGGAGTGCTATCTACCTAGTTCCCTCCAGGGGAAAGGCCTAGTTTTTGCCTTTTCAACCCATGATCACGTCCCCATCATACGTATCATTTGTTCAAAGCGTCCTAATAGCAGCAACTGCTAATTGTCAGCCACTCTCCATTCTTCACTGGTCCTCATTCTCAGTTTCTCTGAAAGATGTGCTCCAATGAGGATGCCGTAGCCAGTGGAATGCAAGCACAAATGACACATGCCACTTACGGATAATTTAAAAAAAATGAAATCGAAATTGAAAAATTTTATATAATTTCAAAAAATTGCTTGTGCAACATTTTTCTCTCTTTTTATCCTTGCCATTGGCTGGAATGCAATATTGTACTGGTAAAGTAGCTTTAAACATGTGAGTAGGGCAACGCCGTAGGAAACGACGGAGCAGACATGGAAGGAACTTGACTTCCCAAAATGGGACTTCTCACCAGCTCTGCTACATTGCTTTCCCGCTAAATTGTTAAGAGAATGAAAAGGTTTGGTCTGTATTCTTTGCCTTTACCCTGAACAAGACAGAAGTCTTGGCCTGATAGAGAATGTGACAGACTGGAATGTTTGCAGAAAATATTCTCTCCCCTGCCCTCCCCCAGTGACTTCAGACTCGCCCGCATGACTTGCTTTGCCTAATAGAACATGAGGAGATTGATGCAAGCCTAAGTTTTTAATTGGCTGCCCTCTTGCCTCCGATGATCCTCCATGAGAAGAGGATGTTTTGGGTAGCCACTGGCCCGTGAAGAAAGAGGAGGTGTATGCAAAAGACCTAAACCCAACCCATGGTATGACTCCAAGTCCAGCTGACGCATAGCTGACCCATGAACAAGAAAAATGCTTATTGTTATAAGCTACAATAGGGAGAAAAACAGGGGAAAGTTAGGTAATATGATTGAAGCCAATTTAACATACACAAAAGAAAAAACAAATCTAATGACATATTAAAGAAAACAATTTGGATTTCATGAATTCAGAATTGGAAGTTTTGAAAATTTGTATGTGTGACTCATTGTGGTTTCAATTAGATTTTTCTGACTTTTAAAATAAAAGGGTGAAACATACAATATGTAGAGATCCTTAAAACTTCAATATTTTAAGGTTTTACACATTGCTTCCTGATTTATGCCACTTTCTGAGCTAAGACCCTTAGCCAAGACTTTGATCCATGCACTGCAACTTACAGATACTCAGTACAAACACACCCTCTTTGTTCAGTTACGTTCTCAGCCTTCTCCGACTTCAGATCATCATAAGCTCTGATTTGTTACCAATTTATAGCTCAATTGTCTATGTTTTACCTTCTACTAACCAACCTTTGGATACTAGTCTAACACAAAAAAAGCCAATGCTACCTATGAAATATTAGAGAATACAAGTCTGGACAAGATACAAAAGTGTGGAAATTTTCCACTAGAGGGGTCAGTGGTATATTTTGAAGAAAATAAACCAAAGAGAGACCAATCTCAATGAAAATCCATTCCTTTATGTAATAATATTTGTAAAAGGATGGGGAGGGGAAAAATCCTTGGGAAAAGAGTAATATTTTGTGTCCCATACATACCTTTCTTTGTTCACGTTTTTGTCTTGATACAGCAGAGTACTTTTATATTTCACTATTCACAGCTATAGAAGAGACTATGCTGTATGTTCACCACAAAACTTTCTCCTCCCATGTATCCAGGAAGACAACATTTTAGCAGGTGATAAATTATGTTACTCCGGCCTGAGGAGTATGAGAAGTTTGGGTTCATCCAATGCATACAGTGGTTGGTACCTGACACCCCTGTACCCTGGTGGAGATCACTGGTTTTTCATGACTATACATCATCTTTCTTCCTTTTTGTATATCCCAAATTAAAAGTTGCAAATTAAAGAGGAAAACAACTTCTAGAGACATTCTTTGGTCTCCCTTGCAGCTACATGTGACTATATATCATAATGGTCCCCAGGCAGAACTCATACGTGCTGCTGCTCTTAGAGGAAATGGATCTATGCTTTCCTGAACTTCCCTCCCCACTAGCTAGAGTATAAGTGTTATGACAAGAGTTAGCCATCTCGGACTATGACATGAAAGTGGCATGTTGAGAAGGACATACCACTGAGTCTGAAGGAACATAAGTCCCTGGGTGGGTATGTGAGCAGTAGCACTCTACTTGTTACAGACTACCTTTGGACTGCCTCAAAAGAATAGAACACACACACACACCAAAATACTTACCTCTTATTTAAGCTATATTATGGAGGTAGGAGGATTATTTCTAGCAACATCCTTACAGTACCTTAATTTACACCCATTCCTACTCCATGTGACACCTCTTAGAACATTCCAGGGACTTCCCTGTCTTATTCAGGTCTGGAATCTACTCTTTTCCCACTAATCCCCACTCCCAGAAAATTTAATGAAATTGCTCTTTTCCAGTTTTGTTTGGATAAATCTGTTGGCATGACTCAATGTAGAATACTAATTTGGCTTTATATTCTATTTCGCTATCTTCTATGAACCCTGGAACATGCTGGCTGGGTGTGTACTTGAGCCACTCAGCAGTGTCGGCAAATATGGCTGTGAGGCTTCCACATCCTTCCTCAAGGGGAGCAGCATGTCTCATTTTTCTAGGTTCTTATGACCCCACCTACTTCTCCTAGTCCTTCTTCCACTCAAGCTCTGTCCCTAGAATGCACATAAAGACATTACAACCACAGAAAAGAATTGCTGCATTAAGAGAAGGTAGAACCGTGGCAGTCTCATTTTTAATATCTGTAGTTTCAATATTTGATTTCAACTCTTTGCAGTGACTAAGAATCCATAGCATTTAATTATTTGTAATTTTCTGCATTAACTTAGTCATTGTTTTTACAGAATTGCACATTCTAAACAGAAGGGATAGAAAAAGGTGGAGGGAGGGAAAGGGGACAAAGCAAGAGGGCTAGAAAAAGGAGAAAGAAGAGAGGAAAAAGATAAAAAGGACAAGAGAAAAGAGAGCAGAAAGCTGGAGAGATGGGGGAAGAAGGAGATGTGATGAGAGAGTGGAGAGGACGGGAGAGATGAGAGCTCTCAGTGAAGGCTCTCTGCAGCTGAATCCTGGAAGATAAATCTAACTAGAAGCAGAAGATGTGCTGAGGGTAGGGAAACCATTAAATACATT
Source organism: Glis glis (assembly GCA_004027185.1). Taxonomy (NCBI): domain Eukaryota; kingdom Metazoa; phylum Chordata; class Mammalia; order Rodentia; family Gliridae; genus Glis; species Glis glis. Next base: position 5,269 of record PVJS01011326.1, on the reverse strand, counting down.
TGCACTTCTGCTGCCGTTGCCAGAAGAGGGAAGCAACTCAAATACTCCACAGATCCCTAATCTCTCCAAGGAAACGAAGCAATTTCAAGAAACAAATGATGTACCATCCAAATCTCAGAAAACACCTCTTAAGAGTACCTGGTCTGAGCGATTTAAAAAGAAGTGCCTCCATCTTCAGTGAGAATGCTCAAATGTCTATAAAAGTAACAACATACTCTATTGACCCTAAGATGGGAAAATAAAGAACCTCTTTTGGCCAAGTTGGAGGAATACTGTTTATTCCTTTTTCATTCTTGTTTCCTAGCCTAGACTAACCTTCAAGTCTAGAAAGAAATGTGTTTCCCCTTCTTAAAGGAAAATAAAATTTAGTAAGGAGTAATATCTCAAAAGAAAACTGGGTCTGAGAAAGCCATAGAAATCAAGCACAGAATCCTAAAAAGGTGTTTTAAAACTTGACTTTGATGTTTGATTAAAAATCAATCCCTTTGAAATAATGAGAATTCCTAATTTACATGGAGAATTCCATTTAAATAATTACTTTTAGGAAGCTCCAACATAATGTTGGGAGCAGTCTAGATCTACAAACCTAATAGGAACCAAAAAGTATCTTTCTTTGGTTTGGCAATATTGTTTTTAGTCACTGGAAAATTGACCCACAAGTAAACACATAACACTGAATGGTAATTAGGAAAATATTAAGATTTTAGTAAATGTTAAATATCTTATGGTATCAAAATATCTCTGAAATTATAGCAAAAGGCAATATAAAGTATGGCAGAATATCAAATGCTAAGAACTAAAAAACCTGTATTTGAAGTCAATCAAGTATAGGTTTTTCAGCATGCATTAATGAAAGAGCCATTAATCATAAATTTGTCCAGTAATATAATTTAATTGTCCCATCCAAACACAACCAACTAGGCAAATAGCCTGAGAGTATAACTTACAATAAACATAAAATTTTAAGTACAAGCTTTTCTAAAAACTAGATAGATTTGAAGATATTCTACCATTACTTTAAATATTCTAAATTCCTACTCTATCAGTGAATTGACATAGGTCACAAACTTGGTTGAGAACATACACAATCCTATTTGTTCCAGAATTCAACAATCCAAGTCATTGAGGCTTTTGTAGAGGAGATTATTTTCGTTTCCTATCGTATTTCTCTTTTCTCTTGTGCCCAGTCCTAAATTGTTTTACAGGTGCTATATCAAATTTTATTATTATTACAGTAAAAGGAGAATAAAAGAACATCAAATGTTAATGGGTAATAAATGTTTAAAACAAATAGGAATGAAGATAAAACATAGTGCACGGAATGATACACTTTGGGTACTGAGAACTTTATGTTTGCCTAATAATGCTCTAGAAAAACTATTCAAGAGTGATTATCCATCCAAACTATACCCATCCATACCCCCAGGGACATAGGGTATGAAGAGAAAAAGCTTTGAAAATTGTGTGGCCAACTGCTTTGTGAATCTAAATGTACTTCCCATAATCAATGTGATTATTTTCCAAACCTCTAGTATTCCAAAATTAATACAGGCATGATGAAAGCCAACTGTACCAAGAACACTGCTCACACACTGCTGTCGCTTGGATCTTAAGTGTTTCCCAAAGGCCCATGTGTTAGAGGCTTGGTCCCCAGCTTGGAGTTACCGAAAGGCAGTCCAGCTTCTTCCTCTTCCTGTTTTGCCTACTGGTCACAAGGTGAATGGCTTTGCTCAGCCACATGCTACCACCATGATGTGTGGCCCCACACCAGAGACTTAAAAGCAATGTGTCCACCTAATCATGTACTGAGACTTTCAAAACCGTGTCAAAATAAGACTTTACTCTTTATAAACTGATTATCTCAGGAATTGGTTATAGTGATGGGAAGCTGCTCTTTCTATCACATGTCTAGGGATTAAAGGCATTCATGGAAAATTGGAACTGTGAATTTTGCCTGTGACTGAAGTTAAACAAAACTTAGATACTGAGCTAAGACCCTTAGCCAAGACTTTGATCCATGCACTGCAACCTACAGATACTCAGTACAAACACACCCTCTTTGTTCAGTTACGTTCTCAGCCTTCTCCGACTTCAGATCATCATAAGCTCTGATTTGTTACCAATTTATAGCTCTCTTATTTGAAGCAAATAAGAGATTTATAATTAAATTATCATTCTAGAAGGCTGGTATCACACAGAAGACTCCTTGAGTCCTGTTATCAAGAATTTGTCCTGGAATTCTTATGTGTAAGAATTTCTTTAAAATCATCTTGGGGTATGGAAAGGAATACATACATACAAAACTGGCACAGGCTTCCTTGAGCCTTGTGCTAGAGGACATGAAGGAGCTATAAGAAAAGAGAACCAGGAGGCCTTTCTCTTCATTCACTCCTTTCGTTACTCTCTGAGTAAAAACATGCTGAGGTTCTGCTCAGCATCTTCTCCATCTCTCTTTTTAAAGGAAGGAGAGTCATCAGCACAAAGGAAGGGAGAATGATAAAGAGGCCTTGTCTATTCCACTCCCACATCTCATTTTACAGAAGATGCTCAGGCTGTCTAAATTCAGTACCAAGCACAAGTGAATCTTAAATTTTACCATAGTTCAGTGTCAAAATACATAGCACTTAATTGTGTTTCAGAACTCCAAAAATGAGTGTTTGAGTGGCTTCACTAACCACCAAACCTGACCATCCAGCCAAGAGTCACAAACTCTAAATGGGTGTTCTTCACAGATTCATCATTGATAGAGGCATGGCTTCTAGAGGCAATCAGAAGATAGTAAATACAAGGTATTGGTGGCTGCTGCCAACATGGCATATTGTTTTAAACTTTTTTATTTAAATAGGATTATTCTCTAAAATAAAAGCATAGTATACTAAATAAATAGTAGCAGTCATTTTTGTGTGTGTGTGGTACCGGGGATTGAACCCAGGGGCGTTCTACCTCCATGCTACACCCCTGGCCCTATTTTTTATACTTTATTTTGAAACCGGGTCTCACGAAGTTGCAGAGGGCCTCACTAAGTAGAGAGAGAGAGAAAGAAAGAGAGAGAGAGAGACAAAGAGAGAGAGAGACAGAGAGACAGACAGAGACAGAGAGAGATGGAGAGAGAGAGAGAGAGAGAGAGAGAGCTGAGGCTGGCTGCAAACCCAGATCCTCCGGTCTCCGCCTCCCAAAGTACTGGGATTACAAGCGTGCACCACCACGCCCGGCTTAGTCATTTATTATCAAGTATGACTGTACATTAATCGTATGTGTTATACTTTTATGCCACTGGCACATTACGTTTCTTTGCATCAGCATCACCACAAACAACTGGAGTAATGTACTGAACTATGATTACACTTGCTACCATGAGGAATTTTTTAGCTCTATTCTAATCTTAGGGACCATCAATGTACATGCTACCTATCATTGACTGAAATATCATTAGGAGATGCATGACTGTTGTTATCTCTGAGAAGTGGGACAGCCAGTGGGTTCTTTATTCCTTTTACAGACATTTTCAAAAGTAAGGAGAAAAGCATGATGAATTTCTGTGTATCCATAGCTACCTTAACTCTTATGGCCAACATAGTTTCATCTGGACCCCACTTTCTCTTCCAGTTGAAATTATCCTGAAGCAAATCCCATCATATATCCATTTATTATAAATTCACTTCATTATCTTCAATATATATATTCCCATATTTTAACATGCATATTTATTTATTTTATACTAGAAACAACAATAAATGCTATGAAATAAAAGCATGAAATCTAAGGCAGAACCAAGGTACCAGTAAGGGCTAAGTAGAAATTGTAAGCCAATATTAAGAATATGGCTCATGCTCCTAACACTTAATGACTTAACAATGGAAATCTTTTAATAAAATTTCTTATTTCACTTATCTTTTTATTTCTTAATGTTTTCATGATTTTGAATTGTTTGTAAAGAACATATCAAATACAGATAAATATTCACAACAAGGATACTTATTTCTTCCTTTACACATTGATGCATATTTTCCTTCTGCTTCACATTACCAACGTCTAAATGTTTTAGCATTTATTTTTACACTTTCTTTGTGCAATCCAAAATGGATTTAAATATTGACAGAGTCATGGTTAAGTATTTGTGTATTTAAATCTATTGAGCAGTGAGTTTCTTGAGTTCTCTGGATATTCTAGATAGTAGTCCTGTATCAGAGAATAGCTGGCAAAAATCTTATCCCATTCTGTTGGCTCTGTTGATGTTCTTGATAGTTTCCTTTGCTGCACAGAAGCTCTGAAGTTTAATGCAGTCCCATGTATTGATCCTCATTTTAACTTCTTGTGCCTTTGGGATCTTGTTGAGGAAGTTTTTGCCTGTGCCTATGTGTTGAAGAGTTGGACCTATCCCCTCTTCAAGTAACTGCAAGATCTCTGGTCTAATTTCCAGGTCTTTTAATCCATCTTGAATTGACTCTTGTGCAGGGTAAGAAAGTGGGGTTTCTTTGCATTTTTCTGCATGTGGTTAACCAATTTTGCCAACACCATTTGTTGAAGAGGCTATTTTTTTCCAGTATATGGCCAATAAATGTATGAAAAAATGTTCAACATCATTAGCAATCAGAGAGATGAAAATCAAAACTACCCCGAGATTCCATCTAACCCCAATTAGAATGGCAATCATTAAACACACAAACAATAACAAATGCTGGCAAGGATGTGGAGAAGTAGGAACTCTACTACACTGTTGGTGGGATTGCAAATTAGTGCAACCACTTTGGAAAACAGTGTGGAGGATCCTCAGAAGACTGAGAATGAACCTACCATATGACCCAGCAATACCACTTCTAGGTATCGACCCAAAAGAATGGAAACCAAACTACCAGACTAATGCATGCATATCTATGTTTATAGCTGCACAATTCACAATTGCCAAACTGTGTAACTAGCCATGATGTCTACCAACAGATGAATGAATTACAAAACTATGAAATATGTACACAATGGAATTTTCTGCAGCCATAAAGAAGAACAAAATTATGTCATTTGCAGGGAAATGGATGAAATTAGAGAACATTATGCTAAGTGAGATTAGTCAGTCACAAAAAGTATAAAGTTGGATGCTCTCCCTAATATGCAGAAGCTAGGGAGAATAGGGCATAGGAGGGACTCCAGACAAAGATGGAGAAAGCCTTAGATGAGTAAAGAAGGCAACCTAACTGCAGGAGATGGGAGGAGAGAGGGAAACACCCTAATGTACAGAATGTACATACACAAACTTATCAAAGTCAACTACTAT